>ONZH01016009.1:0-78934 GCA_900303285.1 Rhinella marina
GGGCGTAGGCAGCCGCTTCCGTCGGGTGAGGAGGACGGAAGCGGCTACCTGCGCCCATGCGAGCACAGGGGAGCCGAGCGGTACAGTGCTCGTTACGAGTACGTTAGCTCATCTCTAATCATTATCATCATCTGCAGACGAGACTGACAGCTTGCGCGTCATGCAGCGGTGCAGGCAGCAAGTCGGTAGTGTGGCCGTTAGTCAGCGGAATGGCAGCAGTGCAAGGTCGGGAACAAAACGGGCATGGGGTAGACCGCACTCTTCGCAGGTGCTTTCCGGCCATGAAAAGAGCGGTGCAGGGGCTCAGCCAGACAGTGGAGGTACCACTCAGTCAGTGCGGAGTGTTGGTGGTAAAATTGCTTACTCGGCGGTGTGGAAGTTTTTTGTTAAGACGCCTGAGGAGGTGAACATGGCTATATGTAGAATCTGTGGTCAGAAAGTGAAGCGTGGCCAGGGTGCTAATGTTGGCACCATGGCACTGTGCCAACATATGCAGCGCCACCACAAAGTGGCCTCAGATAACCGTGGCTCAGATGTGGCGGTCCAGTTGGCAGCAGCAACAGCAGCATCACCCAGTGGCACGCAGCCCATTTCAGGCAGTCAAGGCTCCAGCAACTCTGCCAAAGGGAGCTGTCTGTCATTACCGCTCCAGATGCTCCTGCTCCTCCTCCTCTTATTCCTCGCCACTCATTACGGCAGCAGTCGTTAACTGAGGCGATTGCAAAGAGACAGCAGTACGCGTCCAGCCATCCTACAGCGCAGAAGCTGACCGTGCTCCTGTCCAAGTTGCTTGTGCTGCAGTCCCTCCCTTTTCAACTGGTGGACTCTGCACCGTTCAGAGAAATGATGGCTTGTGCCGAGCCGAGTTGGAGAGTGCCAAGCCGTCATTTCTTTGCCAAAAAGTCAGTCCCAGCCCTGCACAAATATGTAGAAGAGAAGGTGGCCCAGTCCTTGAGCCTGTCGGTGTCTGCCAAAGTGCACGGCAGCGCCGATGTGTGAAGTTGCAACTACCGTCAGGGACAGTACATGTCCTTTACGGCCCACTTTGTCAATGTGCTTCCTGCCCAGCCACACGAGCAACTTAAACAGGTGACGCCACTTTCTCCTCCTCGTTGTCAAACTGCTGATCCTGTGCTAATGTCCGGCTCCTTCTCCATCACCTCAGCCTCCACTGCAGGGCCAAGTCATAGCGCTCCTCCAGCGTACCACATGTGCAGGGCACGGCGGTGTCACGCAGTTCTACGCCTGGTTTGCCTGGGCGAATGAAGTCACACAGGGGAGGAACTGCTCCGCGTCATGAAAGAAGAAATCGATTGCTGGCTTTCTCCGCGACAACTAAAAATCGGAACCATGGTGACAGATAACGGAAAGAACATGGTGTCGGCTCTGCGCCAAGGAGGGCTGAGCCATGCGCCCTGCATGGCGCACATATTTAATCTAGTTGTCAAACGGTTCCTCAAGTCTTATACCCAACTGCAAAGCATTCTAAAAATGGCCAGGAAACTTTGCATGCACTTCAGCCAGTCCTACACCACCAAGCACACACTCCATGAGCTGCAGCGGCAGAATGGCATCCCCCAACATAGGCTGATATGTGACGTTTCCACCCGTTGGAATTCTACCCTCCATATGTTGGACCGACTGTACGAACAGAGAAAGGCCATAAACGATTTCTTAATGATCCAAGCGGACAGGAGTACTCCCCTGTGTAATTTTGATGTCAGCCAGTGGCAGCTCATGCGTGACACCTGCCGCTTGCTCAGGCCCTTTGAGGAGGCCACGTTATTTGTCAGTCGCCAGGACTACGGTATGAACAACGTCATTCCGCTGCTTCATGTCCTGAAACAGATGCTGCAAAATCTTTCTGGTCAGGGGACTGGAGACGTGGAGACTGCATCTCACGGCCACATGAGTCCGGTGGGGGCTGAACTGGAGGAGGAGGAGGACATTGGAGCACAAGCATTTAGTGGTTTTTCTACAGAAGAGGAGGAGCAGGAGCAGCCAGAGGAGGTAGAGGGAGATGAGGAAGATGAGACAGATGACCCAGAGACACCATGGCAGTATACAGTGGAGTTGGAGGCAGGGAGTCCCTCCGAGTCACCTGCGCAAATGGCCTGATGCATGCTCACTTGCTTACGTAGTGACAGCTGAATATTCACCATTCGGCAGAGGGATGACTTCTGGCTCTCCACCCTCTTGGACCCTCGCTACCGGTCTAAAATGGGGGCCTTTTTTTCACCTGCTGAGAGGGAGGACAAACTGAAGTACTATAGAGACATCATATGTAGTCAGTTGGCTGCTGCCTATCTGCGTCGTTGTCCATCCTCTCTCTCCAGTCTGACCGGGGGGCCCGTCAGCGCTCATGTACCACTGCCATGGCTGCTATGGGGGGGTAGGAGCAGTACCAGCTCCATCAGCAGCAACTTGAGTCTGGAGTCGCTGATGAGCAGCTTTCTTCACCCACCAAGTGCGGAAAGTACTCACCAGCAGCAGCAGCAGGTAGACCAGGAGCAGACCCTGAACCAGCAGGCGGTGGCCTACTTGGACAGCATCCTGCCACCCCACATTGAAGATCCTCTGGACTACTGGGCAGCAGGGCCGCTTTATCCATAGGGCATATGGTGCATCTGCACCGGGCCCACCAATAGGTCACGTGGGGGGGGCCCCCCCCTTACAACCGGCCGGTCACATAAATTATTATTTTTTTTTTTTATTTCCCAGAGAGGTGGGTGGGGGGGTTCGCTAGCCGGGGCGCACGCTCACCTGTAAACTTAGGTAGCGGTGAGGCGGCGCCATCCGGCTCCAGTGCGGCTCCGCCGGTGGGCGGCGCGATGAAGTGACGCGGGCGGCGCGATGACGTCATTGCGCCGCCTGCGCCGTTCCTCAGGAGACCCGCCAGAAGAGGCTGGCTGGGTCTGCATCGTGGGACCGCGGACCGCGCCAGGACAGGTGAGTATAAACTGCCCTCCTACATGCTGCCCTAAACCTAGCCCCTGCCACCCTATTTCAAACCCCCAATACTGGCCCTGCCTTAACCCTGGCCTCTAACCCTAATATTGACCCCAACCATAATACAGGCCCCTGACCCCCTAATACTGGCCCTGCCTGACCCCTAACCCTGGCCTCTAACCCTAATATTGACCCCAACCATAATACAGGCCCCTGACCCCCTAATACTGGCCCTGCCTGACCCCTAACCCTGGCCTCTAACCCTAATTCTGACCCTGCATTGACCCCAACCATAATACAGGCCCCTGACCCCCTAATACTGGCCCTGCCTGACCCCTAACCCTGGCCTCTAACCCTCAATACTGGCCCTGCATTGACCCCAACCGTAATACAGGCCCCTGACCCCCTAATACTGGCCCTGCCTGACCCCTAACCCTGGCCTCTAACCCTCAATACTGGCCCTGCATTGACCCCAACCGTAATACAGGCCCCTGACCCCCTAACACTGGCCCTGCCTGACCCTTAACCCTAGTACTGGCCCCTGACCCCTACTCTGTAACTGACCTCTAACCTTGGACCCCTAACCCTGATACTGGCCCCTGACCCCCTAGAATCGACCCCAAATACTGGCCCTGTCTCACCCCCAAATACTGGCCCTGTCTCCCCCCCCCTTCCCTTATACTGGCCCTGTCCTTCTCCCTAATCCCTGTGCTGACCCCTACCCTGGTACTGACCTCTAACCCTGGACCCCCTAACCCTAATACTGAACTCTAATACTGTCCCTAACCCTAATATTGACCGCTAACCCTAATGTACGGTACTGACCCCTAATACTTTCTCCTTTACATCACCATATTTGTTTTGTGATCCACAATTGCGGCTCCACAAAACACGGATACTGGCACATGCCCAGCCCTATGATAAAAATGCCTGTTCTTGTCTGCAATTGCGGTCAAGAATAGGACATGCTCTATCTTTTTTGCAGGGCTGTGGAGCGAAACTACGGATTTGCAGCCCCATTGAAGTTAATAGAAATACGATCATGTGAATGTACCCTAATGTTGCCTCTAACCCCAATACTGGCCCTAAGGGTGCATTCAGATGACCATATTTCTGGGTCTGCATCCGTTCCACAATTTTGCGGAATGAGTGCAGACCCATTCAATTCAATGGGGCCGCAAAAGATGCTGACATCACACCATGTACTGTCCACATCTGTAGTTCCGTTCCGTGGCCCCACAAAAAATAATGTCCTATTCTTGCCTGCAATAATATGCATTTCTATATAGGGCTGGCACTGTGCGGTCTGCAAAATGTGTTCTGCGGATCCACAATTTGTGGGCTGCTAAACACTTTCGGTCGTCTGAATGTAGCTTTATGCTAATACTGGCCCCTAACCGCCAATACTGGCCCCTAACCGCCAATACTAGCCCCTGACACCAATAGTAGCCCCTGACACCAATAGTAGCCCCTAACACCAATACTAGCCCCTAACACCAATACTGCTCCCTAACCCCAATACTGGCCCCAAACCCCAATACTGGCCCCAAACCCTAACACTAATGCTAATCCTATCCCTTAAACTGACTGGAACCTTAACTACAACCCCCAATACCTCACACAGTGACCATAATATATGACCGTCCACATATATCTGTATGCACTGCATCTTTTATACCTCACACCTGACACATAGTATACATACAGAGTACTGATACGTCAGGTACAAGGTATAATAGATGCAGTGGGTAAACGTATATAGTATATACAGCAGTGTACTGGTATGTGAGGTATAATAGATGTAGTGTGTACAGATATATAGTATATACAGCAGTGTACTGATATATGAGGTATAACACATGCAGTGTGTACAGGTATATAGTATACAAAGCAGTATACATCACACCTCCCATGTCAGTACACTGCTGTATATACTATATATCTGTACACACTGCATCTATTATACCTCACACATCAGTACACACTACATCTAATACACACCGTATCTGTGTGTAGCACTAATGCTGCTGTTATATTCAGGGCACAGTATGTGGCACTGAGATGAGTGTGTGTCAGTCTGCAGGATGTGTTGGTAAAGTGTGAAGATAAAGAGATCTTCTCGGCAAAATCTGCAGAGCTGAATTGTGGACGGAAGAAGTCATCATGGTGGTCTGAGCCAGATGGGGAAGAACTCAGGAGAAGACGTCACCTGTAAGTAACTAAATGGAAATGATTATTCTGCTACTGACTGTGTATGATGAGTGTTGTATTCACCTGGATGATCTACAGCTAAGGGGTTGTTCACACATCAGTTATTTGATCAGTTATTGCCATCAGTTATTGTGAGCCAAAACCAGGTGCGGGTCAAAAACACCAAACAGGTGCAGATCTTTTCATTACACCTGATCTCTGTTTAGTGTCCACTCCTGGTTTTGGCTCACAATAACTGATGGAAATAACTGATCAAAAAACTGATATGTGAACAACCCCTTAGGCTACTTTCACACTGGCGTTTTCAGGATCCGTTTGTGAGATCCGTTCCAGGGTCTCACAAACGGTCCTGAACTGATCAGTTTCCCCTAATGCATTCTGAATGGATAAGGATCCATTCAGAATGCATCAGTTTGCCTCCGTTCCGTCTCCATTCCGCTCTGCAAGCGTTTTGGTGTCCACTTGACCAAGCGGAATGGATGCGGATCCGTCTCCGCTCCAATGCAAGTGAATGGGAGCGGATCCGTTTGCTAATGCACATTAGCAAACGGATCCGTTCCCTATGGGACTTTCAAACATAGGCAAAACATAGGCAATGCTGATCCGTTCTGAACGGAAGCAAACGAATGCATTTTCGGGCGGATCCGTCTGAATGCAAGTGGGAAAGAAGCCTAATGATGGGTGGTAGCATGCTGTTTTGTGCAAGAACAACTCCCAGCATCCCTTTGCACATGTTCAGGCCATACTGGGAGCTGTAGTTGCACACCCTACACAGTCATATGGCGAGGGATGACCTGACTACTCAGATGGTTCTGGTGCTGTATTTATGTAGAGAACTTGGTTCTGGTGATGTATTTATGTAGAGAATTTGGTTCTGGTGCTGTATTTATGTAGAGAACTTGGTTCTGGTGCTGTATTTATGTAGAGAACTTGGTTCTGGTGATGTATTTATGTAGAGAACTTGGTTCTGGTGCTGTATTTCTGTAGAGAACTTGGTTCTGGTTCTGTATTTCTGTAGAGAACTTGGTTCTAGTGATGTATTTATGTACAGAACATGGTTCTGGTGATGTATTTATGTAGAGAACCTGGTTCTGGTGCTGTATTTATGTAGAGAACTTGGTTCTGGTTCTGTATTTATGTAGAGAACTTGGTTCTGGCGCTGTATTTATGTAGAGAACTTGGTTCTGGTGATGTATTTATGTAGAGAACTTGGTTCTGGTGCTGTATTTATGTAGAGAACTTGGTTCTAGTGATGTATTTATGTCCAGAACATGGTTCTGGTGATGTATTTATGTAGAGAACTTGGTTCTGCTTCTGTATTTATGTAGAGAGCTTAGTTCTGGTTCTGTATTTATGTAGAGAACTTGGTTCTAGTGATGTATTTATGTAGAGAACTTGGTTCTAGTGATGTATTTATGTAGAGAACTTGGTTCTGGTGCTGTATTTATGTAGAGAACTTGGTTCTGGTTCTGTATTTATGTAGAGAACTTGGTTCTGGTGCTGTATGTAAGTAGACAACTTGGTTCTGGTGCTGTATTTATGTAGAGAACTTGGTTCTGGTGATGTATTTATGTAGAGAACTTGGTTCTGGTGCTGTATTTATGTAGAGACCTTGGTTCTGGTTCTGTATTTATGTAGAGAACTTGGTTCTGGCGCTGTATTTATGTAAAGAACTTGGTTCTGGTGCTGTATTTGACTTATGGGTTTGGTTTGGTGCTGTGTGTATGTAGTGATCTTGGTTCTTGCTCTGTATTTGTGTGTTAAACAGACATCTGATGCTATACGTCTAATACTATCCATTCACATTTGCGTTTGGGTCACAGATTCTGTTAAAAAGACCGGACAGAAAAGTTCTGCATGCATCATTTAAGCAGCATATGATTATATGTTTCCAGCAAGGCCTTATGCTGTGTTTTTACCATATTGAGGCAGCAAAGGCCTTGCTGGGTAACTTATTTAACCCTATGCTGCATCAATAACTAATATAGCCTAAGGGCTATGTTTAGATACAAGCAGCATAGGGTTAAAAAGGTTACTTACCAAGGCCTTTTGCTGCCTCAATATGGTAAAAACAAATAAAATTTGGTGTTTATTTATTTTTTTAAGAGGCAAAATGCATGTGGGGCGGGGCAGGGGTGGAGCGTGTGGGGGCGAGACAGGGGTGGAGCGTGTGGGGCGGGACAGGGGTGGATCGGGGGGGCGGGAGAGGGGTGGAGCGGGGGGGCCCACTCTTGATCTTTGCACTGGGCCCAACAATGTCTTAAAACGGCCCTGCTGGGCAGCCAAACTGGATTTGTGGCCGCAACTGTCCGAGTTTGCACTGGAGAAGCTGTCCTGCCCGGCTAGTAGTGTGGCATCAGAGCGGGTGTTCAGTGCGGCGGGGGCCATAGTTACCCCAAGGAGAACTCGCCTGTCCTTCCAAAATGTGGAAAGACTCACCTTTTTCAAGATGAATCAGGTGTGGATCAGCCAGGATTTCCACCCACCAACGCCTGATGCATCAGATTAGATCAGCCATGATGCGTCACCTAAACCTTGACAAATGAGACTGTATTCTTCAGGCTACCTGCCTCAGCCACTCTTATGATGCTGCCACCCGCCTGATGCCACACATCTACCAGCTGCTCCTTCTACCACCCAGCATCTATACCAGTGACTGGTATTGCCACCCACCTCTCCACTCTGTCATTGATCCAATATGTAGCCTTCTGATGCTGCTGCCATCTCAACAATCAGGTCTCCTCATGCTGCTACTGCTGTCACCTCCAGGCTATGTCACCATGCCACTCTGTGGCCTGATGCTGCTGCTGCCGCCTCCACATGCTGTGTCCTAGCTGCCGCTACGTCCAAATTATGTAATTGTGCCACTCTGTGGCCTACTCATGCTGCTGTCGCCTCCACACGCTGTGTCCTATCTGCCGCTACCTCCAAATGATGTAATTGTGCCACTCTACGGTATGCTGCTGCTGCTGCCTCCACACGCTGTGTCCTAGCTGCCACTAGGTCCAAATTATGTACTTGTGCCACTCTCTGGGATGCTGTTGCTGCTACCACCTCCACACGCTGTCTCCTAGCTGCTGCTAGGTCCAAATTGTGTAATTGTGCCACTCTCTGGGATGCTGTTGCTGCTGCCGACGCCTCCACACGCTGTCTTCTAGCTGCCGCTACCTCAAACTTATGTAATTGTGCCACTCTGTGGCCTACTCATGCTGCTGCCACTTCCAGGGTCTCTCATTGTGCCACTCTTTGGCCTACTCATGCTGCTGCCACTTCCAGGGTCTGTCATTCTGCCACTCTGTCGCTTTCCAATTTTAACGACTGCTGCTGCCACTTCCAGGGCCTGTCATTCTGCCACTCTGTGGCCTACTCATGCTGCTGCCACTTCCAGGGTCTCTCTTTGTGCCACTCTTTGACCTACTCATGCTGCTGCCACTTCCAGGGTCTGTCATTGTGCCCCCCTTTGGCCTACACATGCTGCTGCCACTTCCAGGGTCTGTCATTGTGCCACTCTGTCGCCTTCCAATTTTAACGACTGCTGCTGCCACTTCCAGGGTCTTTGATTGTGCCAATCTGTGGCCTACTCATGCTGCTGCCACTTCAGGGTCTGTCATTGTGCCACTCTGTCGCCTGATGCTGCTGCCGCTGCCTCCACAAGCTGTGTCCTAGCTGCCTCTAGGTCCAAATTATGTACTTGTGCCACTCTCTGGGATGCTGTTGCTGCTACCGCCTCCACACGCTGTCTCCTAGCTGCCACTACGTCCAAATTATGTAATTGTGCCACTATGTGGCCTACTCATGCTGCTGCCGCCGCCTCCACACGCTGTGTCCTAGCTGCTGCTTTGTCCAAATTATGTAATTGTACCACTCTACGGTATGCTGCATTTAAATTTTTATGACTGCTGCTGCCTCTCCCAGGGTATGTCGCTGTGCCATTCTGTCTCATTAAAATTAGTACGACTCCTGCTGCCTCTCCCACTCTGTGGCCTTGAAATGTATTCCACTGCTGCCTCTTGTAGCTGCTGTTACGGTGCCACTCTGTGGCCTTGAAATTTGTTTGACTGCTGCCTCTTGTAGCTGCTGTTATGGTGCCACTCTGTGGCCTTGAAATTTGTTTGACTGCTGCCTCTTGCAGTTGCTGTTACGGTACCACTCTCCTCTGCAGCAGCATGTCAGTCGTAAATTTTTGGTACATTCTGTAGTCCTATTCCATTATTCAAAGCTCAAGTACACAGGAAACCCTGTTTGTTTTGAACACTCGAATTTTTAAAAGTAAACGATTCCGGCCCCCGGAACACTCAGCGATGAGCAGGTGGTAGCTCAGCTCCCTGCAGACCGCCAGCTCGATCTCAAGATGGAACTCCGAGCGTTCTTGGCGTCTTGGGTCAATACTGACATTTTGTCACAGTCGAAGCAAAGCTGTAGCCTTCGCTGCACCTCCTCTGTTCCCGTCCGCTGGCATAACCAGCCCCTATACTGATAAGAACATATGCTACAGTTGATCTTAGCCAAAAGGAAGAGAATTTTTTAGTACGGTCTGCTCTTCAGGGTATGTCATCATGCCACTCTCCGGCCTGATGCTGCTGTCGCCGCCGACTGCACATGCCGTCTCCTAGCTGCCGCTACCTCAAAATTGGGTAATTGTGCCACTCTGTGGCCTCCAAATTGTACTACTACTTCCACTGCTGCTGCCACTTCCAGGGTCTGTCATTCTGCCACTCTGTGGCCTACTCATGCTGCTGCCACCTGGCCACATTGTCATCATGCCACTCTATAGTCTGCTGATGCTGCTGCCACTGCTATCTCCAACCTGTCTTTGGGGGCTCTGCTTGTATAAACATGTAATAGAACAGGTTCTGTCGAAATGTATGTGGAATCAGTGAATTGGTGTAAAAGGCGTGTGCTTTGGCGCTCTAGTAGGATCTTGGGCCTCTGCATAATTCTTTATAGCTGGCGCTAACATTGACCTGTAAGGCTGAGTTCAGACTTGAGTTGTTTGGTGAGTTTTGGTCCCTTAACTGCCCAAATACATAAAAGTGTGCAGCGATTCTAAGAAGCCTGTTATGTGCGTGTCACACTGGCTCACAGTATTCTTCCACTACCACAGTAGAACACCGAGTGTACTCAAGCGCAATGCTGGCATTCACTGTAATGTTGATTTGTACGCTACGCATAGTATGCTAATGCTAATGCGTCCGAATTTGTATGCTAATGCGTACGCATTGTGCGCAAATGCGTACAAATTCAGTTAATTAGCATACTTTTACAAGCGAAAGGAGTAAAAGAGGAGAAGCCGCGATTCTGACCTTTTTCTATTAACCAGACACCCTCCCCTCTTCCGAGTGGGGGGTGCCTGGTTTAGTCCCATTGACTAACATTATGCTCGGTTGCTCGGCCAGAGCACCCGAGCATACGAGCACAGAAGTGCTCGCTCAACACTAATCCCTATGCGTTTTACTGCAAGGCACAGAGTTCTACACCACTATCCAGGCTCTCTGCAGCCCGGAAGTAGCAGTTTTTTAACGCGATTCGCAACGAATTTATTCGGATCAAAGCGAATCTTTTTGGAAAATTCGGCAAACCAGCCGAATCGAATTTTTGAAAAATTCGCTCATCTCTAATCATCACTAAAAACCACATATAGAGACCGCAGCATGTGAAAATTTACCAGATTGTATGTTCACATATACAAATATTAAAAAACATGATAGTGTACCCTATATGGGCTCATCAAACTGAAAACTCTATTAGAAAGTACCACAGATACCATCATTAATAATCAAACAAAACATTGTGTGAGATTATGTTGGTGCTTCCTGACTACACTCAGGCTATGAGTAAGGAAGCAGACAGTGTCTGAAACGCATAAGCAGCGTGACACATACTGTCCATGGATATTGTAATATGCATAAATTAAGCGTTCAAGTTTCATTCCTGGCGTTGAATTGTTTGTACTTATCCATGATGGACTGGAGCAGGGTCTGAGCTGCCAGGGTTTGGGAGTGTCGTGGAACTTGATTACTTTAGTGCTCATACATTAATTCATAAAAAGCCATTAAACCTACTGTCAGTCACAGTGTGACGCCACAGACTGCAAATCATAGTGTACCCCCATGCAGTGTCAACCACTATGTGCCACATGCACAACTTGACACAGTTTGCCCCTACATAGTACAAGTAACAGTATGTCCCCAATTAGTGCCAGTCCTATACATTTCTAGCCGGTGTGTGCCCACATATGGTACTGTACACAGTGTGCCCTTAAAACTTAGCCAAAATACCTCCCATTTCCAGCTTTAATGCCCCCATATTACAAGCTACAGTCACAGTGTACCACAATAAATACCCCTCAGCTGTGATGCTCCTGATCTATGGATAGAGGGCACACATTAATACTAATTACACAGATATCTAAATGTAAATCAGCTAAGGAGGTCACAGGAACCCCATTCTCTTAATAGTGAAGGGTTCCAGAGGTGAGGCTGTGGATATGCCATACAGATGGGAATACCCCTTTAATAGTTATTGATATGCATTATAAATTGCAATGTAATAACACGTTATTGTATCCTTCATTTTCATGACACCTGCACAGAAAATCACGATAAGTATTATCCCAGTAATTCATATATTTAATATGTGAATCAAAATGGGATTAAAAAAAGGAATGTACTTCCGCCATGTAAATGAACACGTTGTACCAGTGAAACCGGAGGAGAATTTTTATTAGTGAGCACTGTAACTACTTTAATGATTTATTTTGCTTGTTCAGCTCCTGTGTGATAATAATTAGTGGTACATTTACGATCTGATTACGCCCAAATGCAGTCGCCTCCCACCGCATTGACGTGCTGTTACACTAATCATTTTCCAGCGCAGCGTACAGATTTGCCATCTAGGTCAAGCAAACAAGCTAAGCCACTCCAGGATGCAAATGAGGACAAGTGACAGCTCTGCCCTGCACTTTCTCCAAGTCAGGGTGTACCGCCGAGAATCCTGGCTGCTCATTTCCACACAAGTACATTGCTACAAAGACGGCAGAAATAGATTATACGGTTTATGTGAACTCTTTAGCCTTTTATCAGTCACATTAATTACTAACATAAGAATGCTGAGTGAAGGAAACATATAGCTGAACAGATAACAAAAGGTAGCTCTCGAACCAGTCCTCAGACTAGGGAGTACAGGCTGTTCACCCCATTCATTTACCATCTGCAGAAAAAGTAGGACAGTATGTCTTAAAGGGAAAACACAAGACTCCATGGATAGAGACTACTGCCACTAAGAGTAAAAAGGGAGAGCAGCAAGAGACTTTTATCAGCTTTCAATCAATACTACAATGAGATATGGTGAAACTGTATGGAACTACTTCTGGCAGAACATTGGTATTCATGAAGCTAGATTACTTAAAGCGACCCTCCAGTTCAAGAAAAACAAATTCACACTAACTGGGGAATGAATATAACACTTACATGAGGTCCTCCTTTTCATCTTTTTAGTTGCAGATCCACCAATTCTTGAGCTCCTCTTGTGCCATCCAAGGTGGCCACACCAATTCTCAGTCTTGGTAGCCCAAGACACTTTCTGCTGCTCATATGAACAGTGCTGGCCAATCCAAGAGTAGGGCTGGACATGTAGCAATTGTCTGGGGCTACCAAATGCACAGTATGCATCAGGCAGTCCTAAAAGTGGTGTGGTCATCTTGGATGGCAGAAGAGAAACCAGGAATTGACAGATCAGCAAAAAAGATAAAAAGGAGGTCATCATGTAAGTATATTAAGAAAATTATCGAAACTTGAAATTTTGCCAGGAGTGTCCAGTTTAGATAAACTCTGCAAAAGGTGTCAATACACATTAGACAGGAGAAGTTTGAACAACTGTTGAATGTATGGTCTGGTGACTGATTGTTTCTGTTGGTAGTTATAGTCGTTCAAACCATATCTTTCTGGGAACCTTCTGTCAAAGAAAGATCTGTCATCCGGCTATGAGATGAAAATTTCCAACATGGCTGACTTATTTTCAGGCAATGGCGGTCTGTTATGAGTCAGCTAAAATAAATACTCATTGTTAGATTGTACTTGTTGAATGATCTTTTTGGTTGAAAATAGTTCATTTGGATCAATTTTACACTAATGTGTATGGGGACCTTAACGTTAAAGGTTGTCTGGTCGTCTGCTCAGCAGCTGCTCAGCAGTTAAGGGTAGAGCTTCCCCTAGATTTTTTGTATAGGGTTGGAATCACATGTGCTCTGTAATGAGAGGTAAAAAGCCATGCTGTAGCCATAGCCTAATGGTATGTAGATGCACAGATAGCGGTTTCTACGATGTATTGAAGAAATTAAATGGAGTATGTCAGCAGGTCGTTCTGACCATGTGAAATGGCTGACACCACTAGGAACGGGCTAAGGAGAGCAGGACAAACATCCTTCAGCAAATGGTATTTATTATGTAGAGGAAGTTAATACAAGCCACTTACTAAGGTATTGTAATTATCTATATTGCTTCCTTTGCTGGCTGGATCCACTTTTCTATCACATAATACACTGCTCATTTCCAGGGGTTATGACCACCCTGCAATCCATCAGTGGTGGCCGTGCTTGCATACTAAAGCCTATGTGCGGTCCAAAAGTCCCGGCAACCAGAGAGGCCAGCACTTATTCCTATAGTGTGCAAGCATGACCACCGCTGAAGGATTGCAGGGTGGTCTGTAACCATGGAAACGAGCAGTGTATTAAGTGATGGAAAAAGGAATCCAGCCAGCAAAGGATGCAATATGGATAATCACAGTACATTAGTAAGTGCCTTTTATTAACTTCAACTACTATTTACTGAAGTGAGACAACCCCCTTTAAGTGTTCGTGATCAGAGTTCTCTCCAATCATAGACCCTGTCTATAGGTGCCAGCTGTATAACAAAGCCTACACTCAACTGAGCTGGCGCTGTATTTAAAATCCTGACATCTGCTATACATATATGGCAGATGTTGGGAAGAGGTTAAATAATAAGGATTTCGTTCTTATCATGCAATTCATGTCTTGCACCTTGTTCCATGCATGCTTATTTTAATAATATTTGTTTCTTATTTGTTAGGATGAAATCTTGTAAGTCCTGAAGTAAAATACTAAAAGGTAAAAGTTGCACAGCAGTCTTCCACATGTTCCAAGACTTCCTAGAGCACTGGTGGCGAACCTATGGCACGGGTGCCAGAGGTGGCACTCAGAGCCCTCTCTGTGGGCACCCACACTCTGAAAAAAATCTATGGTGTACCAATATGCCTTAGACTTTCCCTATCATTTACCAGCGCAGGGCGCACTATGAACAGCACAGGCAGAACACTGAATGTAGGCAGGCTATCATAGCTAAATGAAAAAGTACATGGAAGATATACTATAGTGATATCCAGGTTAAATTGTTGGCACTTTCCGATGAATACGTGGGTTTTGGATTGCAGTTTGGGCACACGGTCTCTAAGAGGTTCACCATCACTGTCCTAGAGGATCTCACCTGAAAGCAATATTTTTTTTTAATATTTCTATAAGCCGATCCTGAATGTTTTATAATTACAATGTATTCATGGTGCACTCAAAGGAGGCATATAAATCAGAATCATAAACTTATCTTAAAGGGGTTGTCTAAGTTTATTTTTTAGTGATGTGGGGGCTGGTAAAATAAAGCACTTCTTCTCTGCCATATTCCCTGCAGCCAGTGATGTATGGTTTGGCTGCAATGACTATATTCCATATTCGGCTGCAGATAATCACTGGCCTCAACAGTGTACAGTACAAGACTGCTGAGGCCAGTGATTGGCTGCAGCAGTGAACGGAACTTCACCACAGCACTACATCAATGGCTGCAGCTTGGGAAGATGATAGAGTAGTAGTGCTAGAATGGGGCAGGAGCAGGGAGGTATTTTTTTATTATTTTACCACGCTCCCCATCATTTTGGTAAAATAAAAAAAAAACTGGAACAACTCTTTTACATTTTATTACTCTCCAATACAGAAACATCTTAGCGGATGGAGGTGTATAAGCAGGGGCGTACACTAATTTGTCATGGACCGCCCCTAAAATATACAACACTAGATGTCACTTGAAATCTGTAAAACGGCATGGGGAGGGGTGGCAGCATGGATCAGCACCCCACACAAATGCCAGTTTCAGAATCTCAAGTTGCTTCTTAGGTTAGTGAAGTTATTACACTGGTCCTGGGCAGTGTTAAGATGTCCATAAACCTTACAGAAAGATTGGCTGAACACACCAATTTCAATGGAACAGTTTGGCCATCTAATGTGTATGGGAGTGTCCCAACTCTCTTTGATGGCACATGTCGGGGGAAAGAAGTCTGAAAAAAACAGCTGTCGGCTGGACAAGTATTCGACCACCATCTAACTATGAATACGATGCGGCAGTCAAAACCTGGATAGACTTTACGCAACTCACTACAAAGCACATATAACTAAGGTCCCTTTACAAGGGATGACAATCTAGCAGATTGTCAGGAAGGAAGCACTCCTTCACGAAAATCTGCTGATCACTAGCGGAGGAGACCAGTGCATTTACATGCAGTGATCTCCTCCAACTCCTCTAGAATATGGGGAGGAGCGATTGCTAATACAAGGGATGACGATCTAGCAGATTGTTGGGAAGGAAGCATTCCTTCCCCCACAATCTGCTGATCACTTGAGGAGGAGTCCGGTACATTTACATGCACCGATCTCCTCCAGAGTATGGGGAGGAGCGATCGCTAATGCCATCGCTCTTCCCCATACTGTCTCGTTGTTTCCCGGCAGCAGATCGTGTTTACACAGCACCATCTGCCACTGGGAAAAGATGATCTTTGTGCTGCACAAAAGATACAATTACCCGATGAATGAGTGTTTTGCTTCTTCATCGGGTAATTGGCGGTGCATTTACACCACCAGATCTTCGCTAACCAACGATACTAGTAACTCTGGTTAGCGATGATCATTTAAATTGTCGGCCCATGTAAAGGGCCCATTAGAGATATTGGGAGGAATTTATCATGAGGAGAATATTTGAAGTCAGTTTTGCTTCAGTCTGTGTTGGAATACTTTGTGCCACATTTATGAAATGTCACAGGTTGTTTGATAAATTTGGCTTGTCCTTACTTTGTGAGATTGTGACTTGATACATCTGGAGTAAAACTCATTACCATAGCTAGCCACACTGACTTTTCCACCCATATTACAAAACTGGAGTGAGTGGTTTAAAAATGCAAAAAGTCGCAAAATTTTGCGCAAGTGTGTGTAAAAAGTCGCAAATTTTTGAGCAATCGTTTAAATTTTGCGCAAGTGCAGAAAAGTCGCAAAAGCCCTATTTTGCGACTTTTAGATGCCAGAATTCTGGAGTGAAGGTATGATAAATCAGGGCCATTGTCTGTACAGGAACACACCGACTTGTTCTGCTATAAACAGACCATGAGGTTCTGGGTGGTGGAAAGGTGGAAATTGATAGGTCAACAGGTTTAATATCTACAAGGAAAAAGTATCCTTTCCTTTCATCTAGCCTGGTATGCGCTGGTATGTATATACCCTTGCCCATCTGCGTGTGTCTGGGTACATAGACACATGCATATTGATGTGGCTGAAGATGCAGATTTAATTGGCACACACTGACACATGAATATGGGAAACAGTCATATGAATATGCTAAATGACAGCACAGGGAAATGAGCCTAAGCTCTCAATTTGCATATTTTACCAGGAGACTTTTTAACAAAATGCAAAGCTTAACTTTTTTTTTTTCTCACAGAAATAAAAAGCTGCAGTGTAAAGATTCAACACTTTAATGCTGAGCCCTAGGGCAGCGTAATGTAAATGGTGGGTAAATACATGAAATCATTCTGTACTGGACGCTGTAAATCTCACAGAACACAGGTAACAAAGACATAGTCTGGTTAACGGGAGCGGAGGATGGCGGCGCTGGTCTATTATAATCAGACCATCATGGCTGAAGACGTCTTCGGTCTACAGTTGTCATATATCTCGATCACATTATGTAGTTCTGGCGTTATTTAATTTTATATCACTGTGCTTTTAAAAGTCATGTCCCCGGTGTAATAAGATCATTAAAAAATCATTTTTGCTTTATGGACGGAATTCACAAGCTGATCATAAAGAGCAGGTTCACCTTCACTGACCCTGTGCTTGTAGATTACAGCACTGCATGTCCAGCAATTCCCTAATATTGTTCTAGTATCAGTATTGCTTTCTGAGCATCAGTGATTAGCATAGTGGAATAGGGCAAAACATTTGCCATTTTGCTTATGAGATAGTAGTCATAAAACAGCCTATGTATACAGAGAAGCTCCTCGAAATTTCTATACTTGCAGTAGCGGAGGACCCGCTGTAATCATGCAGCCAGAAAAACAACCCATTTCGGCACAATTTGCTTTTTTACAGTTGATTCACCTCCCAAAAAGTGATCAAAAAGTCATACAGACTCTGAAATCAATATAGCAATATACTTTCTTTAGTATACTATAGCAATATAGCTTTCATTTGAAGATATCCACATTAAAATTGGATAAAGGGTTTAGGAGTTTCAGCTCCTTAACCTATGGCACCCTGTTTTTAAAGGGACCAAACGTAATTGGGCAATTGACTCAAAGGTTGTTTCATGGGTAGGTGTGGGCAATTCCTTCATTATTTCATACTCAATTAAGCACATAAAAGGCCTGGAGTTGATTTGGTGCGGTGCTTGCATTTTGAAGATTTTGCTGAGAAGTAAACATGTGGTCAAAGGAGCTCTCAATGCAGGTGAAACAAGCCATCCTTCATCTGCGAAAACAGAAAAAAAAACCATCCGAGAAATTCCTTCACTATTAGGAGTGGCAAAATCTACAGTTTGGTACATCCTGAGAAAGAAAGGACTGGTGACCTCAACAATGCAAAAAGACCTTGGACGCCCATGGAATAGAACAGTGGTGAATGATCGCAGAATAAACTACCATGATGAAGAGAAACCCCTTCACAACAGCCATGTAAGGCGCGTGCATCAACGTCGTGCACGCGGTCGCTTGCCCTCCCGGGCTGCGAGTGTTGGTGAAGGGGTACGGGCGAATCTCAGTGCGGTATCCTTGCACCCACAGTCTTACTGCAGGGAACAAGGTCCGGCACAGGAAGTGGCCATGCGCCAGGTCCTTGAGACCTCTGGTGATGTCACTTCCGCCAGGCGTTCACAGGAAGTATGCCAGGCACCACGCCCTGCCAATTAGCTCACTGCTATTTAAACCCTGAGCTTCTGCTGGGCAGGGCCGGTGCCTTGTTGTTCATGTGCGACTGCTATTCGGTCCGGTCCCTTTGCTACTGACGCTGTATGGTGTCTTGTATGTTTGAGTGCCTTCTTGCACTGGTGCGTGGGCTCCCGTACCTGCTTCACTGTCTCAGTCTTCTCGTGTAGTGTGAATTACTCTGAGTGTTTGTAGGCCACGCTTGCGGCCGTGCCGTAGCTCCCTCCTGGAGCACGGGTACATGGTGGGCATCGCCGGTCTGGAGGTCTGTATAGCCAAAGCTCTGGCTCCAGTCTCAAGCGCTGTTGTGCAGTACGTGTTGGTGTAAGCTGTTACTTTACTATTGTGTATCTTGCCTCCTGTATTATTTCGCCCTTCGGAAGCGGTCGTTATTGTCCGGCTGCCCAGAGTTTGGGTCCAGTGATCCCCAGTGATTCTGCCTAGTGGCAGTCACTTATTTATTTTATTTGTGCCTCAGTGGCCTAACAAGCCAACCAAGTGAACAACACTCTCCAGGATATAGGCGTATCAATATTCAAATCTACCATAAAGAGAAGTCTGCATGAAAGTAAATACAGAGGGTTCACTGCACGGGTTCAAGCCGCTCATAAGCCTCAAGAATAAGAAGGCATCTTAAAAAACCAGCACAATTAGAGGTGAGGGCCTGCTGGTGAACGTTGAGGGCAGCCTAATAAGCAGTTTGATATGATGGTGGATGAGGAGGAAGAGGACGAGAAGAGGAAGGGGTACATGGGAATACAGTGTATTCAATACACCCTAAAAGCCACATTTAAAGTTCCTTCATGTTAAGCCGCTTTACTCTGGTGGAGTAGAGAAGTCAGGGGCAATCCAGGCCTTGTTCATTTTGATAAGCGTCAACCTGTCAGCATTTTCAGTTGACAGGCAGATGCGTTTATCAGTTATTATGCCCCCAGCGGCACTAAATACCCGCTCCGACAAAACGCTGGTTGCAGGGCAGGCCAGCACCTCCAAGGCGTAGAGCGCCAGTTCTTGCCACATGTCCAGCTTAGACACCCAATAATTATAAGGCACAGAGGGATCACTGAGGACGTTGACACGGTCAGTTAGGTACTCCTTCACCATCTTCCAAAAAGTTTCCATCCTTGTGACACTAGGCCGCCCATCAGGGTGAGGGTGCTGGCGGGGTGTCATGAAACTGTCCCAGGCCTTGGAGAGTGTCGCCCTGCCTCTGTTGGAACTGCTGTGTGTTCCCCTCGTATCTCCTCCTCGGGTGGCCAAGGAACTACGTACTCTGCCGCCAGAGTTGTCAGATGGAAATTTTTGGAGCAATTTTTCTACAAGGGCCTTCTGGTATTGCACCATTTTGCTAGTCCTCTCCACCAGCGGAATAAGAGATGAGAAGTTCTCTTTGTAGCGGGGGTCGAGAAAGGTGAACAACCAGTAGTCGGTGTTGGCTAAAATGCGTATAACGTGAGGGTCACGAGAAAGGCAGCATAGCATGAAGTCAGCCGTGTGTGCCAGAGTCCCAACAGATAAGGCTTCGCTCTCCTTGTCCTCTTCCTCCTCTTCGCCCCATCCACGCCGAAGAGATGAAGTAAACCTGCTATGGGTACTACCCTCTGTAGCAGGGGCAAATGTCTCCTGCTCCTCCTCCGCCTCCAATTCGCGCTGAGAAGACGAACCGAGGGTGGTCTGGCTATCACCCTGTGTAGGGTCTTCCCCCATTTCCACCTCTTCCACATGCAGTGCGTCCGCCTTTATTGTGAGCAGTGAGCTTTTTAGTAGACACAGAAGTGGGATGGTTACGCTGATAATTGCATTATCGCCGCTCAACATCTGTGTAGATTCATCAAAGTTGCGTAAAACCTCACAGAGGTCAGACATCATTGCCCAAACGTCACTTGTGAAGAGCGGAAGCTGACTGGAAAGGCGCCGACCGTGTTGCAGCTGGTATTCCACTACTGCCCTCTGCTGCTCACAAAGCCTGCCCAACATGTGGAATGTGGAGTTCCAGCGCATGCTCAGGTCGCACTGAAGTCGGTGAGCTGGCAAGTGCAAGTGCTGCTGCAGCGTTGCCAGACCAGATGAAGCTGTAGGTGACTTTCAGAAAAGGTCACACAGGCAGCGCACCTTCACCAGTAGCTCAGGCAAATTGGGGTAGGTTTTTGAAACCGCTGAACAACGAAGTTGAAGACGTGGGCCAGGCATGGTATGTGTGTGAGGTTGCCAAACTCCAAAGCCACCACCAAGTTGCGGCTGTTATCAGACAAAACCATGCCTGGCTATAGGTTGAGTGGCGAGAGCCACAGCTCAGCCTGTTACCTTATGTGTTGTTTGTCATCTAAGCAAATAAGTTTCAGCACGGCCTGTTTCCGCTTCCCGACTGCTGTGCTAAACTGCTTCCTGTTACTGACTGAAGTCTGACTTGTGCTCGAAGATGAGAATTCTGAAGTGGAAGTGGAGGAGGAGGTGGAGGAAGAGAAGGAGGGGTTGCAGCCACTACTGTAGGTGGTGGCAGAAATCCGGATGGAAGTAGGGCCCGCAATCCTTGGCGTCGGTAGCACCTGTGCCATCCCAGGGTACGACTCACTCCCAACCTCCACATTTACCCAGTGTGCCGTCGGGGAAATGTAGCGTCCCTGACCAGAAGCACTTGTCCATGTGTCAGTCGTTAAGTGGACCTTCCCAGTAACTGTGTTGGTCAGGGCACGGGTTACGTTTCAGGACACATGCTGGTGTAAGGCAGGGACAGCACACCAGGAAAAATAGTGGCAGCTGGGGACAGCGTAACAAGGAACAGCCACCACCATCAGGCTGCGAAAAGCCTCAGTGTCCACCAGCCTAAACTGCAATATTTTCAGGGCCAGCAATTTGGAAAGTTGCGCGTTTAATGCTATGGCCTGTGGGTGGGTGGCTGGCTATTTCCCCTTGCGTTCAAATGCCTGGGGTAAGGACATCTGTACGCTGCGCTGGGACACTGAAGTGGACTTGCTCGCTAACGGTGCTTGCAAAGGTCCAGGTGCAGGGCGGGAGGCATCTGGGCCTGCGTCTTGGACAGCACGTAACACAGGGGAAGAGGAGGCAGTGGTGTGACCCACAGACACCAATCGTGGACTCAGGCGTTCGTCCCACCTATTAGGGTGCTTTGCTGTCATGTGGCGGATCATGCTGGTGGTGGTCAGGTTGCTAGCTCCTACTCATTTTGGTACGGCACAGGTTGCAAATTACAATTCTTTTATTGTCAGCATTTTCCTCAAAAAAGTGCCAGACTGCGGAACACCTACCCCTTGGCAACAGAGATTGCCGCAAGGGGGTGCTCTGGGAAAACAGTTGCAGGCCAGGTTGGTGTGGCCTGCCTTCTCCCTTTTGCCACCCCACTGCCTCTTCCAGCCTGTTGTGGTGCTGCGGATCCCTCCCCCTTTGTACTGCTGTCCTCGCTCGGCTTGCCACCTTCCCAGGTTGGGTCAGCGATTTCATCGTCCACCACTTCCTCTTCCTCACTCTGGTCCTCCTCCTAACATGGTGACCTAACAAGACCCTGACTTAACTGCGTCTCATCCTCATCATCAACCTCTTGAGACACTAATTGCCCTTGACTTATTGGCAACTGTGTCTCATTATCATCACGCACCTCGTCAGACACTAATTGCCGTTCCCCATCGTCATCTTCTTCAAACTGTAGATGCTCATGAGTTTGGGAATCAGGGCACAACATCTCCTCATGTCCCTCTTCAAGCGGGCTTGGCGAGAGGCCCAAATCAAGGAACGGTGATGAAAAAAGCTCCTCAGAATATCCGAGTGTGGGATCACTTGTTTGCCCAGACTCTGCATGGTGGGAGTAAGGAGGATCAGGGTGAGGATTGTTGACCAGACTCTTGGCTACTGAGACTGGACTTTGTGGAAGAGAAGGTGGTGCTTAACCGACTGGAAGCATTATCTGCTGCAATCCAACTGACTACCTGGTCGCACTGGTATGGCATCAAGAGCCACCCTGCGCCGCCCTGCAAACTGTGGCATGAAGCTAGGAGTTTTGGATGACTTTGTTTCTTGTGCTCTGCCAGCAGGCACAGTTTCACCGCACCCAGAGCCATGGCCTCTGCGTGCACAATCAGCAGCACGCCCACTTCCCTGTCCCTTACTGCTCGCCTTGTGCATATTAAATGATATATATGCAAGTTTGTCACAAGAACAGTAGCGCACATTTTTTTAAGTGTATGAGCAGACGCAGCGCAGGTAATGTCACTGTCACCAACAGCAGGAAAAATTTCACCGAATGTCAGAAATATTTACGATACACAAACGTTAAACAGTAGACGCAGTGCAGGTAATATCGCCTTGCTTAGCAGCAGAAAAAATGACACTGGATGTCAGGTATTTAAGATACAGAAACGTTATACTGCACACACAGCACAAGTAATGTCACCTTGATTAGCGTCAGAAAAAAATACACTGGATTTCAGGTATTTAGGATACAGAAACGTTATACTGCACACGGAGGACAGGGAATGTCGACTTGATTAGCGTCAGAAAAAAATACACTGGATTTCAGGTATTTAGGATACAGAAACGTTATACTGCACACGCAGGACAGGTAATGTTGCCTTGATTAGCGGCAAAACAATTACACCGAATGTCAGGTATTTAGGATACAGAAACGTTATACTGCACACGCAGCACAGGTAATGTCGCCTTGATTAGCGGCAGAAAAAATGACACCGGATGTCAGGTGTTTAGGATACAGAAACGTTATACTGCACACGCAGCACAGGTAATGTCGCCTTGATTAGAGGCAGAAAAATGACACCGGATGTCAGGTATTTAGGGCACAGAAACGTTATAATGCATATGCTGCACAGGTGGTGTTAAGGTCAGGCAAACTTGCGCAATTTTTGCACCAAAGGAAAAAAAAATATTGCAGCCAGATATAACAATAGTCCTTAAAAGGACTTTTGAGTCTTTCAAACAGAACAACTAGCCCTGCCTAGCCAAATCCTGTCCCTACACTATCTGTCCCTCCTTGCGCAAATGTTATACAGCAGACGCAGCGCAGGTAATGTCGCCTTGATTAGCGGCAGAAAAAAATACACTGCATTTCAGGTATTTAGGATACAGAAACGATATACAGCACACACAGCACAGGTAATGTCGCCTTGATTAGCGGCAGAAAAAATGACACCGGATGTCAGGTATTTAGGATACAGAAACGTTATACTGCACACGCAGCACATGTAATGTCGCCTTGATTAGCGGCATAAAAAATGACACCGGATGTCAGGTATTTAGGATACAGAAACGTTATACTGCACACGCAGCACAGGTAATGTCGCCTTGATTAGCGGCATAAAAAATTACACCGGATGTCAGGTATTTAGGATACGGAAACGTTGTAATGCACACGCTGTGCAGGTGGTGTTAAGGTCAGGCAAACTTGCACAATTTTTGCCCCAAAAGAAAAAAAACAATATTGCAGCCAGATATAACAAAAGTCCTTAAAAGGACTTTTGGGTCTTTTAAACAGAACAACTAGCCCTGCCTAGCCAAATCCTATCCCTACACTATCTGTCCCTCCATGCGCAAACATTATACAGCAGATGCAGCGCGGGTAATGTCGCCTTGATTAACAGCAGAAAACTATACACCGGATGTCAGGTATTTGGAATACACAAACGTTATACAGCACACGCTGCGCAGGTGGTGTTTAGGTCAGGCAAACTTGCGCAATTTTTGCCCCCCACCCAAAAAAAAAAAAAATATATATATATATACTGTATATTGCAGCCAGATATAAAAATAGTCCTTTAAAGGACTTTTGGGTCTTTTAAACAGAAAAACTAGCCCTGCCTAGCCAAATCCTATCCCTACACTATCTGTCCCTCCTTGCAGCAGTTCTCCCTGACTATATAGCGCCCGATGACGCGTTCCCGGCCAGTCAATCACTGTAATGCCAGTAGCCCGCATGCTCGCTCATCACTAATCACACAGTTTCCAAATGTTAAAATCTGAGAAAAGCATATATTTGGCCATACAAGCCATGTATATGCAAACTTTACTTATACAAACATACAGTACTTGTGACAATGCCAGGCTTATAGAAAATATTTAACTATACCTGGCATATAAGACGGAATGTGGATTTGATAGGATTGCATGTTACCTGCATGACTTGCTTTATTACAAGGGGTTATCCCATGAAAAATATTACTATGCAATGAATGGGATATTTCAAATGAAGTGTTATTACAATATACATGCATTAAAAATATATTTTTTTTCCAACCTATTGTTTCTCCTGTCGCCAACATGCTGGTCCACCTTCTCCTGCATTCAGAACTGACATGCTTAGTAGATTCTGTGCTCCCTCTGTCCTCTCAGTCATGACATACTGATCTCCAGTGAAGGAGGTGAAAAGGCCCAGACGCCTTTAATGAACTCATCTGTACTTATATAAATATATAGCTATAACTCTCTCAGACAGCAAACAAAGAAATAGGGGGTGAGGGGTTATTACATGCCATAGTGTTATTTATAAGTGTAATCGCTGGGAGGGAGTAAATGCGTTGGCTGGGTTTGGGGTGGCCCCAACGCTATGCTGGGTCCCCGGACACCATTGAGGTGTTACCACATGTTCCTTCTTTCCGGAATGGTTGGTTAGGTGTGGTGTACCCCAATGGGAAATAAGTTCAGACAGTCAGGGCCTGCAGTTAACCAGTGTGCTTCTTTACTGGAGGAATTCAGGTGCAAAACAACACAGGCAAGGCATAAGGCTGGCTTCTCCAATCTCCTCCCTGGCAGAAGAAGAGTTTGATGCTGAGGAAAAGCCTGAGCTAACAGTCCTTCTCTCTCTCTCAGAAGGCTGGTGCCCTGTCAAAGGATGGAGGTCCATGGTCTGTATTTCAGTAGTCCGGGTGACTTCTTGGTTACAGGGCTGGTGTGGCTCAGTGTCCCCATCTCAGCATCTTCTTCTGGTCACTCATGCAGGCTAGCAGAGTCCTCCTCTCCAAGCACTGTGGTAATGACACAGCAGTTTCTCCAAACAAAAAGAAGTTTCTAGACATAACAACAGAGCTAAACCAGACATTCAAAAGGTCAGACTGTCTGGTTTAGGTGGTAAACAAGTCTGGATTTTTCCTCCAAAACATGGTCTTCATTAAACCCTATGGCAGCTGTGGAAAATTACCAGCTTCTTATTCAATGTCCCAAAAGTCTCTCAGTATTCATAAACCCTTTCCACAGAGTCATAATACAGTGCAACTGAACAAGATAGATATCACAACATACATATAAAATGTAATTATACAATATTAAACAGTGCAAGTTAACCCTTTAAAGAGAAATAAAGTAAGACGGTTATAACTTTGCATAGGGCAAACAGGGCCAAATGTCCACAAATGTCCAGACTTCACAGTACCCCTGCTCAAGGGCACTACATAAATTTATATGCAGGGGAGGAAGACAAGAAAAGGGGGTTAACAAGAGCTGACTGCAGTGCACTCCTGGGAGATGCAGGTGCTTGATTGTCACTAGAGATGAGCGAATCGATTAGTCGATTCGTTGATTCGTATCGAATCTTGGGATTTTTTAGCTGCGAAGCGAATCCGAATATTAGGTGATTCGCTTCGGCTTTGTACGCATTCGCTACGCAGTTTGTCCTATCAATTATACGCTATTGCTATGTATAAGTTACTCTATACGCTGTTGCGTACAAATTCAATTCATTTGCGATGCAGACTCCTCCCTGGTAGCTCCGCCCCCTTCTCCAGCGCGCGAGGAAGACGAGGCAACTCAGGAAATTAAGATGGCGACACAGCGAGGTCCTGACTGGGGAGGCATGGTGTGGGGCACCGACCCCTATGAGGATAAGGAACCGGAGGAGATCTACGTCTCTCAATATGTCCGTCAGCCTAAGAAGTCGGTTGAGGTGCCCGCTGTTCACTCCGCTGGCTGACACGGCGGAGGCGGCAGGAGTTCCCGCTCCACCGTAGAAGGACTACTCCCTTCGTCAAAATTCTATGGTCCCCGAGGTTGTCACCCGGAACGCCCTGACCCTCTGGGAATACAAAAAGCTGGTAGAGGAGTGGGTTGTTCAGGTGTTGGAGCACCCACGGTCCGGTGACCCTATGGTGGAGCGCCGAAGGGGTACCGTTATTTGGTTCAATGTGGAAGGGGAGACGGCTGAAGAATTATACGTAAACCACCGTTCTGTAAAGCGGCCATATCTTCCGCCCATCCGCCACAATCTCCACGCAGGGGATTACGTGGAGTATACCCCCATGAAGAGCCTCCAAGGCCCATTTGCTACTGGGGTGAAACTCCTTAAGCGACCAGCTACTCTGCCGCTCGCGGAAGACCGTTACCAGAGCCCTTACAGATGGAGATTCTGTCACCTTGTATGCTGGCAGGAGGATCTGGCCCCTACAAGGTAATGGGCAAGGCCCAAGTTGCCACGGCCCTTGCCAGTGTGACCGCCCGGTCACTACCAAGACCATCCCTGAGAGGTCGGTGGGGGTCTGCTGCCGCAGCCAGTGTCGGTTTCATGAGACAGGAGCGCCCTCTCATGTCTTTTAGCTCCAGCAGCAGTGAAGAGGACCTGCTGGCCCTTAAGTAAGGATCCTGCAGCTGTTATGGGAGCCACAACGTGGACTGAACCTGAAGGGTGAGCACTAGTTGGCGTGTGTTTTTATTTTTGTTGCCCTGCGTTTGTCCTCACCCAGATGGCCATTGATTGTCAGGACTCCCCCCATCAAAAAAAAAAGTTTTAACCAAGTTGCGCAGACGTGCGCCTCATCCCTTTTTTCCTTTTCAGGTTATTGGGGAACCCCTTGAAAGAGGGATTTTAAGGAACCTTTGCTGCTATTTTTTTACCCATTTGGAGTACAATTTTACCTATGTGGATTACAAATTGCAACTGAGTTTGGGACTCTGCTCCAGTTCTATGACAAGCGTCAGAAAGAAGAAAAGAGACTTAAACGTGTCCGTGAGCAGACTAGGTAGGTGATATTTAAAATGTTTATATTATACATATAATGTATTTGCACTGGATTGTTTGCACTGGATTGTTTGCACTAATGTTTTTACCTTTCAGCAACGTTTTCAAGTATATTGCCCATTGTGTGTATTTCTTTACAGGTACCGCAATGGGTTCTCATATTCACTTTATAGTATTGTGGATGATTGTACTATGCCCATAGCCAGATAGACAGCACCTTACTTGATCTACCTCAAATATACATACTGCCTCTGAGGGCGATTTCAGATCTGACCATTTACACTGGATCTGACCCCCAAGGTGTCAAAACGATGGCGCAAGCCTCGGATCACCTGCTGGATCACCTACTTTTTATGCTGGTTCAGGTGGCGGTGTGTGCCATCGTAAATCGTAATCCTGGCGGTCCATCAGCCGGACTATGTATTTCAGCTGTGCAGCAGAGCTAAATGATGAGGAACGTCTGGATGCCATTTTCGAATATTCGCTCTGCCTCTGAGGAGTGCACGCCGCGGCCTCTCGTTGTATGTGTCTGCGTATTACGTAATCGCGTAGACAATAGTACGATGAGGATTCGTAAGCTATTTGTACGCTCATGCATACATCTTCTAAGAAGTTGCATACATTTTTTAACTGTACGTTCGTTATTAGTGCGCGAATGTTCGCTAATAGCACATAATAACGTATATTTTGTACGCAAATACAACAAATCTATTCGTCGAATATACAAATCTTAGGAAAACTTCGGCGAATGTCCGGCGAATAATTTTTTGAATGATTCGCTCATCTCTAATTGTCACATATGAGGAGCTGCTTTCTACCCACAAAAAGTGAAGAGACAAGGGCTGGATATAGGTGAGTTAAAAAAGAAACTGCTTCCCAGGGTATAATCTTTATTATTCTCTAAAAAGATATGATTCCTGCTTGTGTCACACTATCCACACTTCTGATATACTGTATTAATATAAATCATTGGTGTTAATGTTACTGAATTATGTGAATACAATCTATGGTGACGGTTATGAACAAAACATTACTTAGTGAAATATGCGTAGGTGTTTAAATGGCAGATGTCAGCTATAGATCACTGGCAATCATTTTAAGACAGATTGCTCCTTTGATCATCATACGCAGATGGGCACAACCACTTCCACAGACCCTAATGTCACAAAATGCTGGATGCCGAAGCCATACAGTTTCAGCCTCAGCGAGATCAACATCAATCTTCGTAGGAATGTACTAGAGTTAAATGAACTACCTACTGACTTCTTTCCAGTACACATGGAAAACTAAATTATAAACATGTTTATTCTGTAAAATAACACATAATGTAAGGGAGCTTGCTTCATTTTATTGAGTAAATCAGCTAAGATGGCAAAGCTGTTTTTGTGAAAGGGTATAGATATGGAAAAGATAAAACAATGTCTATACAACCGGCCAGTTTTCCTGAAGCACAATACAATGCCAAATGTATTTGGTACACAGTACCAAAACATGAGCAGAGAGTGGTCAGAAGACAAGCCAGGGCCAGGAACACTGGGAACTAATAGCAATACAGGAGTCCCTGGATCAGAACCTGATAGGTCCATTGACTCGGCGCTCCATTAGTGAGAAACACTAGTACACAGTAATAGAGCAGCTGAGCAATCAATACACTGCTAATCTCCCCCAGCACACACCCGCTGCAGGGAGCAACAGAGCATTGCATCCTGTTACTAAGGATGCGGTTGCGTCACCAGGGGGCATAGCTCAATAGCGCACCTTGCCCAGCATGGCCGAGCCAAAACTGAGGATCCCACCGCTGGAGCAAGAACAGGTAAGGTTATTACAGATATTATCCAGCAGCATTTTTTCTAAATCCTAAAGACTGGCTTCTCATTCATACTTCTATCCAGTGGAGCTCATGAGGTGTAAATTGCATTAAGGAAAAGCACAACTAGCCTCTAAAAGCAATACCACATCATGGCTTAGTGTCCCTTTATGTGAGTCAACAGAGCAGGCAATGATCGGGAATGAGGATGTGATGTACTGTACGAGAATGAAGTGAACAATTGTAACTATACCGATATTTTATTAATAATTCCTTAGATTGTATCTGTGGCTAACGGTCATCTGTGATCAAGATATTATGGTCAGTTTTCTCTCCGGTTACATATTGGACTTGATCTAATAAGAACCCGTGTAGCACTAAGTCCAATTTCAAAAACTAGAGAGACACAATATTCACTCTTAGTATTACCGTATTTTTCACTTTATAAGACGCACCCGATGATAAGACGCACCCCAGATTTTAGAGTAGGAAAATAAGAAAAAAATATTTTTCATCAGATCTCATATCAGATCCCCCATAAATTTCAAGACATCACATCAGACCTCAAATCAGCCCCCTCAGCCCCCATATCAGCCCACTCAGCCCCCATCAGACCTCAGATCAGCCCACTCAGCCCCCATCAGACCTCAAATCAGCCGCCATATCAGCCCACTCAGCCCCCATATCAGACCACTGTGCCCCATCAGACCTCAGATCAGCCCACTGTGCCCCCATCAGACCTCAGATCAGCCCATCAAAATAAAATAAAAAACACTCTCACCTCTCCTCCGCTGTGGCTCCGCTCCGCGTCCGGCGCTCCTCTGTCTTTTCCTGCTGGCGCTGCACTGTCACCTGACTAAGTGCAGCGTCAGGTCATAGTGTGCGCACTACGTCCTGACGCTGTACGAGATTAGGACAGTGCAGTGCCAGGAGAAGACAAAGGAGGGCCGGACCCGGAGCGGAGCTGCAGCGCAGGAGGGTGAGTATGTTTCCCCGCTCCCAGCAGCTAATACATACTAGTGAGCGCTTCCATAATGGAAGCGTTCACTAGTATTCGCATTATAAGACGCACGGGCCATTTTCCCCCTGCTTTTGGGGGGGAAAAAGTGTGTCTTATAAAGCGAAAAATACGGTAATTCCTGTCACAATTTCTACAAAAAATACGATTAGTCTCTTATAAAGACATTCTGGCTGTGTTTCTTCTTTGTATTTTCTTTGGCATATTCTGAAATATTGCCCATTAGCAGCCCACAGAAAGCTTTCACAGATCCCAAGACTGACATACGCCACTCCATTGTTATCATGTATGTCTGTAGAAACTAATGAAATGGCTACAATGGAGCCAAGTTCTCCAAGAATACAAAGACGTACCACTATACGACTTTTTCCATTTTTAAAATTAAATTAAACTTGTCGTAAAGGATTATTTGATTATATTTTTGCAGGTTTGTTATAACAAATTCTGCACAGAAGTGCTATACATCACATTGCCCCACATTTACTAATAGAATATGGTGTATAATGCCCCAAAATTTGGTGCTTTTCTGATGCATAATGACACATCAAGTTGAAGACCTATTTATCAAGCAAATGCGCCAAAAGAATACTAAAAATTGGACTTAACCCCTGGATAGTTCAGTGGATCTGCAGTTGGCTGAAGGACAGATACCAGAGGGTTGTTGTTAATGGAGTGTATTCTGAGCAGAGGCCGGTTACAAGTGGGGGCCACAAGGATCTGTTCTGGGTCCTGTTCTGTTTAACATGTTTGTAAGTGACATAAGGGACGGCTTGGTAGGGAAGGTTTGCTCGTTTGCTGATGACACAAAAGTGTGTAATAGGGTTGATGTTCCAGGAGGTGTCGATAATATGGAGAATGATTTATCTTTATTAGATAAGTGGTCAAAACAATGGAAACTTCAGTTCAATGTTTCCAAATGTAAAATAATGCACTTGCGGAGAAGAAATCCTCTATCTGAGTATCGTATTGGCAGTTGTGTTCTAACAAAGACCTCAGAAGAGAAGGATTTGGGGGTAGTCATCTCTAACAGCCTCAAAATGAGTAACCAATGCAGCCAGGCGGTAGGGAAAGCAAATCGTATGCTTGGCTGCATAGCTAGAGGTATAACAAGCAGAAAGAGGGAGATTGTGATCCCTCTGTATAGAGCTCTAGTGAGACCACATCTGGAATACTGTGTTCAATTCTGGAGACCTCACCTGCAAAAGGATATTGCTAAAATAGAACGGGTCCAAAGAAGAGCTAGAAAAATGGTGGAAGGTCTAAAGCAAAGAATTTATCAAGAAAGACTCCGAGTTCTTAATATGTATAGTATGGAGGAAAGAAGAGAAAGGGGGGACATGATTGAAACCTTTAAATATGTTAAAGGACTGAATAAAGTTCAGGAGGGAAGGGTTATTAATAAGAAACTGAACACAAGAACAAGGGGGCACAATCTGAGGTTAGTTGGGGGAAAAATCAAGAACAACATTAGAAAATATTATTTCACTGAAAGAGTAGTAGAAGCTTGGAACAAATTTCCAGCAGAGGTGGTTGATAAATCCACAGTAACTGAATTTAAACATGCCTGGGATAAACATGTATCTATCCTAAGATAACAATAAAAGGATAATAAAAGGGCAGACTAGATGGACCAGGTGGTCTTTTTCTGCCGTCAATCTTCTATGTTTCTATGTTTCTATGTACTAATTCACTGGGTCTTGATGGAGGAGTGGGCGCGGCTTAGTGGGAAAAGGGTGTGACCTCCCAGAAAGGAGCGTGGCTTGATATATGTACACCAAAATTTTGGCACAAAGTAAGCCAATCAGTAGTTGTATAGTTAGGCAAAATTGTCTAGCCATGCACTAAATGTATCTTCCACCATTAGCTATTGTGATAAATTTGGTGCATCAGTGGGGTTCCTAAACTTACACCATCTACATGTAAAGCAGGATTGGTAAATCTGCCCCATTATGTTGTACTTTGTGCTGTATCCAGTGTTGAAGTATAGTATTGTACATACATTGTAACAACTCTCTATGACATAGGTGTCAGGGTGATCTGCTCAAGGCCCACCCCATTCCTTTCATTTTTTGTAAAGCTGGCAAGAGTGGAGGAAAGACCCAAAAAAGTCACACATCTGGCACAAAACAGCATTTGCAGCAAAATGTGTGACTTTTGTAAGACAGAAAACTTGCATACTAGAAGGATACATATTCCCTTATGGTTTCCTATACTACACTACTTACCTTTCTCTATACATATATGTTCATGGTCAGGTGCACACCATACTGTGACAGCTTTGCTATACCCATGGTTAAAACGGTTAAAATGTTGCCAGAAATAATATATCACGTGATCTTACTAATATGAATAAAGGGATTTATTTCATCGGTGTAAAATTAGGTAACGTGAAGTTTTTAATGACTTTACTTTTAAGGGTTATCACAAGTTTTGAATATATCTGCTATCCACGGGATGGGACCCCCAGTGATCCTGTCTTTTCCCCCAGATATGATAGAACACCAGGATGATTGTATTGATCATTTGCCCAACATTTAGGTCGTTCTGGCATTCCATTTGATACAGTAGACCATAAACTTCTCCTCACCATACTCCACTTGATTGGCCTTAAAGACACTGCTCTCTCTTGGTTCTCTTCCTATCTGTCTGGCCGCTCCTTTAGTGTATCCTTCGCTGGCTCTTCTTCTTCTCCTCTCCGTCTTGATGTTGGCGTTCCTCAGGGCTCAGTACTAAGTCCTCTACTCTTCTCCCTCTATACAGCCCCCATTGGACAGACTATCAGTAGATTCGGCTTTTGGTATCATCTCTATGCTGATGACACCCAACTATACACTTCATCCCCCCGAAATCACCCCTGCTTTATGCCAAAACACCAGTAATTGTCTGGCAGCTGTCTCTAACATCATGTCCTCTCTGTATCTAAAACTAAACCTCTCCAAAACTGAACTTCTTGTCTTTCCCCCATCTACTAACCCACCTAATCTTGATATTTCAATCTTGGTCTGTGGTACTATCATAACTCTGGTGCAACGTGCCACATTTGACTCTGATCTTTCCTTTGTTCCCCATATTCAATCACTTACACGCTCTTGTCATCTACACCTCAAGAACATTGCCAGAATCTGCCCTTTTCTTACGGTGGAAACGGCAAAAACTCTTGTTGTTGCCTTGATTCACTCTTGTCTTGACTACTGCAACGCATTACTAATCGGTCTCCCTCACTCTAAACTCTCACCCCTTCAGTCTGTCCTAAATTCTGCAGCCAGGCTCATCTATCTGTCCTCCCGTTACAGTTCGAATCCTACTTATCACAATCAACTACCTTATGTGTCACCCCCTATTCCTCATAGATTGTAAGCTCTTGCAAGCAGGACCCTCAATCCTAGTGTTTCAGTTGTATATTAGCCAGTCTTTTTTGTACAAGAACCTTATGATTTTGTAAAGCGCTGCGGAATATGGTGGCGCTATATAAATAAATATTATTATTATTATTATTATTATTATTATTATTATTATACATGTAGCTGTGTTAGGAGCAGTGATTATGTGAGAGCACACAGCAAACAGGCTATGTACGACCCAGACACACCACCAGTAGAGTGGATTATTTGATCCACCAATAAGACACAAGCAGACGTTAATTGTCCACCATACAGACATAGGTGACACCTTCATTACACACAGTTTAGGTGTAATCTCTGGATTATGGAGGCAGGTTAGATGGCTGAAATTTAGCGGTCAGAAACGGTCACCTCCTGCAGGGAGCCGTGAAACTAGGCCCTGACTGACTACCAGTATGAACAGGCCTTAGTTGTAGGAGAGTTCATACACAGGAACCTAATAACAAACTCACCCTATAGAACCGTGCAGCTAGTGACAGGGGAAAGAGTAAAAAAAAATGGCCCTGGAATAAATAGTAAAAGTGGCCCAGTTTGGTAGTTGGGTCCAAATTGATGGAAGGCAGGGCCAGCAATACCATATTGTGTCCCATTTTACCACCCCTATAGAGCCAAATACCACAGTCCATCACAAAATACTGCCAGCAGCACAAAATACATCCTCAAAAACTTCCACTGGCCGGCAGTGAGGAGGGCCCAGACGGCCCCCTGGGCATTGGCCCACCGGGAAGTTTCCCGGTAAGGTCTATGGCCAATCCACCCTGGGGAAGGGGTGTGGTAAACAGCAACCAAACTAAGAGGAAAACATGTCAAATTATGTCACTTTTGAAAGCCTAGCCGAAAGCCTGCAACCTGATGCAGGAACGTTCGTGATACCTGGACTGCTACAGACTGGAACCAGATCGTCTTTAGTGACGATTCCAGGTTCTGTTTGGGATCCAACAATGGTAGAGATAGAGTATGGAGGCCTGGTGGTGAGAGCTTCAATTCTGCCTTTGCTCTTGAGTGACACACTGCCCCTACTGCTCGTGTGATGATCTGGGGAGCCATCGCATACTACAAGAGGTCATCCCTAGTAGTGATACGAGGGACACTAACAGCTCAGTGATATTTTCAGGACATCTTGAGGCAATGTGTGTTGCCTCTCAAGGCAGGACGTCCATATGGCATTTTCAGCAGGAAAATGCTCACCCACACACAGAAAGCGTTTCTCAGGAATGTCTCTGCCAGGTTGCAGGTCTTCCTTGGCCTGTCGGTTGCCAAATTTATCGCCAATTGAGCATTTATGAGACTGGTGAGATGCCAGCTTCAGCAACCTAGGAGTGTGCAGGATCTATAGACCCAGTTGCAACATTTGTGGGAAAATGTGCTGCACCATACGCACCTGTTTGCCTCCATGGTCATCTCATCTTGTATCCAGGCTAGAGGTGGCTCAATAGGCACTGGAGCCTCAATTGTACAGTTTTCCCCAATTATCCTTTCTCAATAATATTATAATCATATTGTAATATTGTAATCGTTAATGAATATAATTTTTATATATATGTAAAATATATATACATAAATTTACATCTCACACATTTCATTAAATTCCATCTCCTTTTTTGTCAATGAGTGTAAAATAAAGCAAACAAAATAACTCTTTTTTAAAGGGAACACCCTCCAAACTACAGTAAGCGGTGTATAGTTTAAGTGACATTGAGTCCAGTTATGTCATTTTTATCTTCGTACTCACTTCCATTCTGATGTTGTGCTCCCACAAACCTGCAGTAAAATGCACTCAGTGGACTTACGGTGCTTACTCACATAATGGAGAGGACTAGAGATGAGCGAACGTGCTCGTAATGAGCACTGTACCGCTCGGCTCCCCTGCGCTCGCATGGGCGCAGGCAGCCGCTTCCGTCCTCCTCACCCGACGGAAGCGGCTGCCTGCGCCCATGCGAGCGCAGGGGAGCCGAGCGGTACAGTGCTCGTTACGAGCACGTTCGCTCATCTCTAGAGAGGACTCAAAGAAGAGTCCTCTCAATGCATTTTACTGCTGGTTTGTGGGAGCACAGCGTTGGAATGGAAGTGAGTATGAAGATAAAACTTACATATTCGGATTCAGCATCACTTACACTATACACTGCTTACTCTAGTTCAGGGGGTGTTTCGGAGGTAACAGGTTCCCTTTAAGTAGGTTGACTAAATACAAAATACGAAGGAGATAAGCCCTTTCATGTTCTGAAATTGAACATAACTAGCGGATGATTTTGAGTCATTGCTTATTAAACTAATTGCTGCCCACATTCCCATGTCCATCAAGTACAACAGAACAAATTCAGTACATCTTGTAACATGTTCCCCTCTGAGTTTTTATTCCTATTTATTGAAAGGGTTAAATTAGTGAGATGCCCTCACACAAATCTTTTTCCTCCTTAAAGAAGGGTGTGGTGCTTGGCTTTATGTGTTAAGCATGATATAGCAGAGCAACACGTCCTGACATGTGACAACAAATAATATAGAACATTGACTTCTGATTGCGTAATTAGATGTTGAGGACACAGCTAAATTGAGTGACAGATTTTGAGAAAAATGTTGATGCATGCCTAAACAATATCCAAAAACACTTGAAAATAAGTTTGAAAGAACATGAGAAACAAAGACTGACACAAAGAATTTGAAACAAAGGATTTTCTCTGACGCCATAAAAACTTTGATGATTTCATAGAACGTCCTACACAACATAGTAACGTGTTAGAAATTTTGATAGGTGATGATCTGAAGGATGAGACCCCCATCAAATACTGGAAGAAAGGAGCAAAACACCCCACAGTGAGCTTAGCCCCTTCAGCTTAGATGAGCCTTGCTTAGAGAGACAGGGATAGTGGTGTATTGATCCATAGATGAGCTCATACACGGTTCTGCAGTTCTACTGATTTCAATAGGATTTTCAGATTCCAAATGTAAGCTGTTTGTAAAACTCCTTTGTTTAAGCACCAAAAAGAGATGGGCACTGCTAAAATGTAAACTGGTTGCTACATACATTCAAATGACCTAGTACGCAAGGGAACCAAGAGGAACCTGTATAAAATAATGTAATCTTTATTGATCAGACCATGTTGAAACAATTAAAAGCGAGAACACATGCGGGACATGATAATGGTATACCACAGGTTACCTCCTGTTATAATATTGGTCAAATTAGCTAAATCAACAATTGTGTTTCTCCCAAGGTGCCTGCAAAGAGCTTGAAAACTGCAACTCAGGTTAAATACTATGTACAGTACAGGATGCACGGTCAATATAAGGCCGATTGGTACAGTAGGTGCAAATCATAAGTCACAGACTTGAATCTCAACAGGGCAATGAGAGGGCCATTTAATAAAGACTGGCGTTTCACATGGCCACATGGTCATATTTTTTAATGCACTTTTTAAGCGAAAACCAGCAGTGAATTAAAAAAAGAGCAGAATTCATATATGCCATTTGTACTTTCTCTCCTTTTATGATTCATTCCTGCTTCCAAAAACTACATCAGCAAACCTTACTGTGTCAGCAGCACCCTCCCTAAAAACCCTGCTGCAGAAAGATCTGACCAATTTATTGTCCACACCAGAACTAAATCTACTCCAGTCAGTAGATGGAGATGATTTCTGGTGTAATGTGCTCCATTTTTCTGGCGCACATTGAGGGGCCGTTTCTAATGAATTTATGCCACATTAGTGGTGTAAAAAAGTTGCAATTCATTGTGCATGTCATATGTGTGCAATAGTTTGCAAGTTTTGAAGCTTCTCATGTAAATTGGCATACCGGTAAGTTATAGCTGAAGTATTGTACTTTTTGCTTTACAAGATACACCTGATGGAAAGATACACCTAGGTTTCAGAACCCCAAATTAGACCTCCAATCTGCATCAAACTTCAGATCAGGCCCCCATATCAGACCTCAGAGCAGACGCCATATCAGTCCTTAGAGGAGATCTCCTCATCAAACCTCAGATTAGACCCACATCAGACCTCAGATCAGACCCCTATATCAGATCTCAGATGAGACTCACATCAGAGCTCAGATCAGATCCCTATTTAAGGTCTCAGATCAGACCGGCATAGCAGAGATAAAATAAATTAACTTACCCCTGCTGCTCCGCCGCCATTCTGCAGATCCGGCGATCTCTCACTGCTTGATAATTGTCTTCAGACCCACGCTGCACTGTGACCTGACTCCATACAGCATTAGTTCATAGTGCTCACACGATGTCCTGATGTTATGAGCAGTCAGTACACGGCCATTGCGGCACTCAGAGGAAGACCAGGGAGCAGTAAGCACACTCACCCCTCTCCATGCTGCCTGCATACTAGTCATTATGAAAGCGCTCACTAATATTCCCTTTATAAGGCATACTGCCATTTTCTTCTCATTTTTTGGGGAAAAAGCATGTTTTATAAAGCAAAAAGACTTCAGTTTCTGGTGCATGGATTGCGAGAGATACGCCTAATTTATTAAGAGGCATCTGCTGCTCACACCCCACCCACTTTTAGGAAAAGTCGCAAGGGTGTCAGAAAAAAATGAAAAACCTGCAGCGCTTGCAATAAACTTTAAATTAGTGAACAGCTTTAGTAAATATAATACAGCTGGCACTCTCGAGTGATGGTGCAGGCACAGCTTCTGAGTCTGTGCCATGACATTGCCATACTATTACTGTGCTGATCATTAACTCACTACACTTAGTGGTGTATGGTGCTGAGTGGGTTTAAGGAACTTTCCAGGAGTATAACAATGTGGTCCTTAGGATCAGTTATAAGTGGCCTGAACCACTGAACTCTCAGGATCAGCAGAATCAAGGGTCATTATATCTCAGGGATGCCCAATCTGCAGCTCTCCAGCTGTTGCAAAACTACAACTCCCAGCATGCAAAGACTGCCTACAGCAGGGCATGGTGGGAATTGTAGTTTAACAACAGCTGAAAAGCCGCAGGTTGGTCTTCCCTGACATATCTGTTATCTATATAGAGTGGGGGAGATGTATGCAAAGGGAAACTGGCTTAGAGCAATCAGATTCTACCTTTCATTTTTCAGAGCTTCTTCGCAAAATGAAAGGATGAATCTGATTGTTTGCTAGGGACAACTAAGTCTATTTCCTTTGCACCAGTTTTGGTAAATCTCTCCTACAAACATGGTAGAGCAGCTCAGTCCCATTCAAGTCCACTTTCATGGACCTGATCTTAAACCTGGTCCTGGTGCAAAACCTTGGAGTCCCTGGTCTACAAATCTCAAATATAGTAGCTTCCAAATCATGGGGGTCACATACTTTATTATTAAATAGAATTGTGTCATTTTAAGATCAGTATATAGTCATTATATTGCAGAAAACACATTTTAATATCCTTGTAGATAACAAACTTAACTCCATTATAAGTTGTCGAGATTTACTCCTTGAGGTGTTTAATGGGAACCTGTCACCTCCAACACACACATAAAACTGTCAGCATTACCTTAAATTAGGCCCCAGTGTGTTCCTAATCATGCCTTTCATGCATTAATTTGATCCCCCAAACTTCATGAAAACGCGGTTTTAATCGCCATCTGCGCTCTCTCTGCAGTCAGCTTGAAGTCAAGGGGACAGCGACCTCCTTTCTTCAAGTCATGTAAAGCACGCCCCTTTTACCACTGATTGCCGTCCTCTGTGTGGCCTTCTTGCTGCGCGATCCCGGCCCCGGCTCCTGCGCTCCGCCTCTGCAGCCAGTGATCACGCTCAGGAAATAGGGGCGGGCAGGCGTGCATACGAGAGGACGGATGGACGGGCCAGCGCGCGTGCTCGCTCGCTGTAGCTTCCGGGGCATGCACAGTAGGCAGATGAAAGCCGGCGGAGCGCAGGAGTCAGGGCTGGGATCGCGCCGCAAGAAGGAGCGCACCGCGCTCTGATTGACGTCCACACAGAGGACGTCAATCAGTGGCAAAAGGGGCGTGCTTTACATGACTTGAAGCAAGGAGGCCGCTGCCCCCTTGACTTCAAGCTGACTGCAGAGAGAGCACAGATGTCGATTAAAACTGCGTTTTCATGAAGTTTGGGGGATCAAATTAATGCATGAAAGGCATGATTAGGAACACACTGGGGCCTAATTTAAGGTAATGCTGGCAGTTTTATGTGTGTGTTGGAAGTGACAGGTTCCCTTTAATTACAGTCTGGGAATATGTTGATTCTTGAATATGTTGAATCACGTGATATGTTTATCTTAATCTTAAAATCATATTACATTTTGAATAATAAAAAATATCTACAAATTAATAACACATTAGAAAACAATTTCATGTTTTTCGCCTTTAATGTATGGCATCAATTTTTGAAACATATCTGCTTAACATCATGATTTCTGTTTACTTTTAAGTCTGGTGTCGCTTTACCTAATGATCGTCGGCACATTTGAGAAATGTACCATCTTGATGTGCAAGAAGCCTCATTAATTCAAAAAAGAAAGATTAAGTTACAGTACTAGGCAAGTAATGGGCAAGAAATCTAAAGGAAAGTGCAATATGTTTTTGGTGTGTGGCAAATAGTTTATTAAAGTTTTCAATAAACAAAATCACTAAATCATAAAAATAGGTCTACAAAATGAATATAAAATCATAAATTTTATATAAATTGTTCCATAAGCCCTATACAAATAATCTACCAATAGAAACAGTTAAAAAAAACAAGGAGTTTTCAGGAAACATCAATTGAAAATGCTGCTATGATTAACCTAATGTGATAGCCAATAACATAGTAACATAGTCCGCAAGGCCGAAAAAAGACATCTGTCCATCCAGCTCAGCCTGCTCTCCCACAAGTCGATCCAGAGGAAGGCAAAAAAAAACCCTGTGAGGTAGAAGCCAATTTTCCTCACTTTAGGGGAAAAAATTCCTTCCCGACTCCAATCAGGCAATTAGAATAACTCCCTGGATCAACGACCCATCTCTAGTAACTATAACCTGTAATATTATTACCCTCCAGAAATACATCCAGGGCTCTCTTGAACTCTTTTAGTGAACTTACCATCACCACCTCCTCAGGCAGAGAGTTCCATAGTCTCACTGCTCTTACCGTAAAGAATCCTCTTCTATGTTCTTTCTTTCCTCCAGGCGCAGAGGATGTCCCCTTATCACAGTAACAGTCCTGGGGATGAATAGATCACGGGAGAGATCTCTGTACTGACCCCTGATATATTTATACATAGTTATTAGATCTCCCCTCAGTCGTCTTTTTTCTAAAGTGAATAACCCTAATTTTGATAATCTTTCTGGGTACTGTAGTCCACCCATTCCAGTTATTACTTTAGTTGCCCTCCTCTGAACCCTCTCCAGCTCTGCTATGTCTGCCTTGTTCACAGGAGCCCAGAACTGTACACAGTACTCCATGTGTGGTCTGACTAGTGATTTGTAAAGTGGCAGGACTATGTTCTCATCACGGGCATCTATGCCCCTTTTGATGCAACCCATTATCTTATTGGCCTTGGCAGCAGCTGTCTGGCACTGGCTTCTACAGCTTAGTTTGCTGTTCACTAAAATTCCTAGGTCCTTTTCCATGTCAGAGTTACCCAATGCTTTACCATTTAGTATGTACCGGTGACTTGCATTATTCCTTCCCATATGCATAACCTTACATTTGTCAGTGTTAAACCTCATCTGCCACTTTTCTGACCAAGCCTCCAGTCTATCCAGATCCTGCTGTAGCAGTGCACTGTCCTCCTCTGTGTTAATTACTTTACACAGTTTAGTGTCATCTGCAAAAATTGATATTTTACTATGCAAACCTTCTACAATATCATTAATAAATATATTGAAGAGAATAGGACCCAATACAGACCCCCTGTGGTACCCCACTAGTGACAGTGACCCAATCTGAGTATCTACCGTTAATAACCCCCCCTCTGTTTTCTATCACTGAGCCAGTTACTTTCCCACATACAGACATTTTCTCCGAGGCCAAGCATTCTCATTTTGTATACTAACCTTTTATGTGGTACCGTGTCAAACGCTTTGGAGAAGTCCAAATATACGACACCCATTCAGTCGCCGCGGTCAAGTCTAGAACTTACCTCCTCATAGAAACTGATTAAATTGGTTTGACATGACCGATCCCTCATGAAGCCATGCTGATACGGAGTTATTTGCTTATTTTCATTGAGGTACTCCAAGATAGCATCTCTCCGAAAACCTTCAAACAGTTTACCCACGACAGAAGTTAAACTTACCGGCCTATAGTTTCCGGGCTCTGTTTTTGGACCCTTTTTGAATATTGGCACCACATTTGCTATGCGCCAATCCTGTGGAACACTCCCCGTCAGTATAGAGTCCTTAAATATCAGAAATAAGGGTCTGTCGATGACATTGCTTAATTCTCTTAGGATACGGGGGTGTATGCCATCCGGTCCTGGTGATTTGTCTATTTTAATATTTTTAAGACGTTGCTGTACCTCTTCCTGGGTCAGAGAGGACACTTTTAAAGGGGAATTTACTTTTATACTCTGCATTTCATCTGACAGTTTATTTTCCTCAGTGAATACAGTGGAGAAAAAGTTATTTAGTAGCTTTGCTTTCTCCTCATCGCTCTCTGCAACTCCCCCCTCATTACTCTGTAAGGGGCCGACACCTTCAGGTTTATACTTTTTAGTATTTATATAATTGAAGAACATTTTAGGGTTAGTTTTACTCTCTTTGGCGATTAATCTCTCGGTCTCTAGTTTGGCTGCTTTTATTTGTCTTTTACACATTCTATTTTTTTCCTTATAGTTTTTCAATGCTTCCTTGCTCTCCTCCTGTTTTAGTGATTTAAATGCTTTCTTTTTGTCATTTATTGCTTTCTTTACAGTTCTATTTATTCACATTGTTTTTTTCTTGTTTCTTATCATTTTATTCCTATACGGTATGTACCTCTCACAATTAGATATTAGAATGCTTTTAAAAATATCCCATTTTGTGGCTGTATTTTTATTTTTAAGGACTTTGTCCCAGTTAGTTAGGCCTATGGCCTCTCTTAGTTGGCTAAATTTAGCTTTTTTGAAGTTTGGTATTTTTGTTCCTCCCTGAAGAAACACTCTTTTGAATGACAATTGGAAGGTTATTATGTTATGGTCACTGTTTCCCAGGTGTCCCCCAACCTGCACATCTGTTGTTCTGTCAGGTCTATTGGCTAATACTAAGTCCAGTATGGCCGTCCCTCTAGTGGGGTCCTGAACCAGTTGGGAAAGGTAACTGTCTTTGGTTATTGCCAAGAACCTGTTTCCTTTATGAGATGTACAGGTTTCAGTTTCCCATTCTATATCTGGGTAGTTGAAGTCCCCCATAATAATGACCTCATTATGATTTGCCGCCTCGTCTATTTCGTTTAGAAGTAGATTTTCCGTGGTCTCTGATATATTGGGTGGTTTATAATAAACCCCTATTAGTATTTTATTATTGTTTTTGGCTCCATTTATTTCTACCCACAGTGACTCCACATCTTTATGTCCCTCACTTATATCTTCCCGGAGTGTGGGCTTTAGGCACGACTTTACATAAAGGCAGACCCCTCCCCCTCTCCGGTTTTGACGATCCTTTCTAAACAGACTGTAACCCTGTACGTTGACTGCCCAGTCATAGCTATCATCCAGCCATGTCTCAGTTACTCCCACTATGTCATAGTTCTCCTCACACATCACTAATTCCAGTTCACCAGTTTTATTAGCTAGGCTTCTGGCATTAGTGTACATACAGTTAAGAGGTTGATGTATATTTCTTACCCTACACCTTTCCTTCTGATCTGTTCTAGTTCCTCCTTCCATTCCTCCCCCAGTTCCATTACCTTGCCCCAAGTCTCTATGTGCACTATCTTCCCCTCCTATAATGTAGTTATCCTCCCCCCAGTCCCTAGTTTAAACACTCCTCCAGCCTTCTAGCCATCTTCTCCCCCAAAACAGCTGCCCCTTCCCCATTGAGGTGCAGCCCATCCCTACGGTAGAGCCTGTAGCCGACAGAGAAGTCGGCCCAGTTCTCCAAGAACCCAAATCCCTCCTGCCTACACCAGTTCTTGAGCCACTTGTTTACCTCCCTAATCTCCCGCTGCCTTTCTTGTGTGGCTCGTGGTACAGGCAGTATTTCGGAAAACACATATAAACAATGTTTATATAAATCACAGGGGGGAATTGTGTATTTGAGGCTAGTTTTTGATTGGAGTTGCTATGGGCACCTACGCCAAATTTATCAAATTTGAGCACACTAAATTTGATGCAAGTGCAATGTGGTAACACCTATTTCAGTAAAAGTACGCCTAGGAGATGCCTGGTGTGGAGTTTCGACTTTTTAAAAAGTTGCCCTTCATAAATGTATCACAAAAGTGAATTATTCTGACAAAATTCTCACTCCAAATCTGTAGGTGGCACTAGAAGGCACAGTGCTCAAAAAGCTGCTGTATGCACCGATTTTTGTGAAGCTGAAACCCGCCACTCATTGCTGGAAGCTGACTGGATCCCATTAAAGTCAATGGGGTTTGGTGGCAAAAGGCAGTATCCAGGCAGAACAGACTACTGGATCAGGTAGCACAGGTGAGAACGTACCCTAAAACTCAAAAATTTAGAGTCAGCTTTGGCCTCTTTTGAAGGGGGCAGGGAAAACTCTTTTTGGGGATATTTTTTCTGATGTAATTGGCTCTTGAGGTTTACATAGTATGGCACCGTGAGATGAGTATTCTGTATTGTAGTAGAATAATAAGGTCCAGCACTTCTTCTAAAACCGACTTTATTCAAAGATGATTAAACAGCTATACAGGCATAAAGGTGGACAGAAAAAGCATGGCTCATGCACTATGACTCACAGGTGAGTCTTTATCTTTTGTATATGTATATTGCACATCCATGTATAAGCCCAGGCTTCTCATATATGTATTGAGTCATGTCAAGAAGTGGACTCTTCAAGAAAAAGAAAGAAAGCCGCCCACTGTTAAATTTATTAAATCAGATAACACACACATTAAAAATTGTATACAATACAACCCAGTATTAGGACCACAATATATCCCATACCGCCCTTCAAATGTTCTGTCCCAAATATGGACTAATGCAAATAGCCCGCTGAAAATCAATGTAAATTCATATACAAAGTTAATGTGACATCAAAATACTTATCCAATATGAACAACAGCAGGCATGATTTGGGAGGGCTCTTAGGCCTTACTCACGTGACAGTGAAAACACTGTCTAGGGTCTATTCACACCATGGCTTTTTTTAATGGCCAGTGAATAGGGGCCTTCAAAAAAATAGGACACATCCTTTAGACAACAGTGCACCCCTCGGTCGTTAAAAATGGGTATACTATGTAAATAAAGTGCCTTTTAGCGTTTACAAATAATAATACCTCAACCAGTACTCACTGGAACACATGCTCCTCACCAGATGCAGCAGGACCTGCTAGTGATGACATCACATAATCACACTGGAAGCTCAGGTCCTGCTGCCTGCAGTGAGGAGTGAGTATTTTAGCATGTTAGCTGGTTATTGGTTGAGGTATTTTTTTTTTGTCTGTAGTAAAGGGGAAAATTTTTAATACCCGGGCAACAAAGGGGGTAACTTATACTACTGAGGTCACAAAGGGGGCTATTATCTATATTAGAGGGTATTATGGCAGGCATTATATATACTGGGGGCACCATGGCAGGCATTATATGTACTGGGGGTACCAGGCAGGCATTATATATACTAGGGCCACTGCAGGGCTTGGGATTTTAAAAAAAGCCAATGAAAGTCATCCAATTTAATAGCTGTTAAACACTGATGAACAATGGAGGCAAAACAGTTACAAGAAAATGGATGCACATACTGATGCAAAATGGCCATGAAAAACTGTCAGTCTATCCATTTGTAATGTCCTTTTTATTCATGTGAATGTAGCCTTAAAAAAAAAAATATGGGGTCATTTATCAAACTGGTGTAAAGTAGAATTGGCTTAGTTGCCCATAGCAACCAGATTCCTCCTTTCATTTTCCAAAGAAGCTTTCCAAAATGAAAGGTGGAATCTGATTGGTTGCTATGGGCAACTAAACCAGTTCTACTTTACACCTGTTTGATAAATGACCCCATTAATATTTATATGGCCAACTGAATCATGGCTTGAAAGCCATGACTAAAGTAGCAAAGTAAAGAATTATTTTACATGAATTATACTTTAGTCAGAAATTTACTGTTTATTTTTACTGTTTTTTATGTTTATTACTATTATTGTTGGTACTTTTAGTATGTCATAACATCAAGGTCTTGTCCTATGAACAGACGTTATCTTGTTGGGAATGGGACTACTATCTTTGCAAATGAAGTAGCCAAACATACAATCTGAGTGTCCTAAAGGTTTCCTTCTTCTCTGGAAAGATCAAGGGCCCTGGTTTAAAAATGGCCCTGTCACGAGGGGAGACAAGGGTAGGTGAGCCCTGTACTGAAACCCCTCCTTCTTTCCCTGCCTACTTGCCTCAATCGGCCCTAGGCAGCCGCGGACAACCACGAAGGCGGTCCCTACACTGGATAAGTGCGCAGGGAGGGAAAGGGAACAAAGGGATGTACAAAACACAGACGGAACAAACACAATGGTAGATAGTCAGCAAGCCGGGTCAAACACAGGAGGTCATGTAAATACCAGGGGTGAAGCGAAAGAGAGGTCTAAGTCCAGAATCCAAAGTCCAAAATCCAAGTAACAATACAAGCAAAAGGTCGCACAAGCACTGATCAAAGGTGTAACTAATCACAGGCGTCTGAGTGAGGCAGTTGCCAATTTTAAATAGCCCGCCCAGGATCATGTGATGTGGCCAGCATCACATGAGCTGAGGCGGAGCAAGCTGTCCAAACAATATGTAAAGTAGCCATGTGGTGTGATCAGCACCACATGGCTAAACCCAAACAGTGAATTAACTCATGAAGTGCTGGCAGACAAGACCAGCACTTCAATTCCCTATTGCTCGTCTCTAGGGGGGTGGAGAGGTCCGGCGATGTCGTGCAGAGGGAGCACGACGCCGACCTCGCGTGACAGTACCCCCCCCTTCACGAGGGGCCACCGGACCCTTACCAGCGGGAGCAGGCTTATCGGGATGCTGCAGATGGAACTTTTGGATGAGCGAGTCTGCATGCATCCTGGTCAACGGTACCCAAGACCTGTCCTCAGGACCGAACCCCTTCCAATGTACCAGGTACTGGAAGGAATTCCGGACCCTTCTCACATCCACAATTCTGGCAATCTCATGCTCCATTTGTCCTGCTACCTCGACCGGAGGCGGAGACTGTTCCTCAGGACCAACGGGAGCAACATAACGTTTGAGCAAAGACACATGAAAAACATTATGAACACGAAGGGAGTTGGGTAAACATAACCTAAAAGAAACCGGATTGATCACCTTGGTGATCCTGTAAGGACCAATGAAGCGAGGTGCAAACTTGTAGGATGGTACCCTCATGTTGAGATTTTTAGTCGATAGCCATACCTTATCCCCAACCTTAAAATTCACACCCTTAGAACGTTTCCTATCAGCCTTAGCTTTTTGAACTCCTTGGGCCTTTTCCAGGTTCGACTGAACCTGTGCCCAAACTGTGCACAGTTCTTGAGAAAAATCATTGACCTCTGGGACAACCGACGCAGATGGGGAAAAGGAGCTAAAGCGTGGATGAAACCCCATATTGCAGAAAAACGGTGACATCCCAGAGGATGAATTAACATGATTATTAATTGCAAACTCAGCCAGAGATAGGAATCTGGCCCACACATGCTGGTTATCAGAAACATAACATCTGAGATATTGCTCAACAGATTGGTTAAGACGTTCAGTCTGACCATTGGTCTCCGGATGAAAGGCTGATGAAAAGGACAAAGAGATACCAATCTTATTACAGAACGTCCTCCAGAACCTAGACACAAACTGTACTCCCCTATCAGAAACTATATTCTCAGGAACACCATGCAGTTTGACAATATTATCCATGAACACGGACGCCAAGACCTTCGCAGAGGGTAATTTACACAAAGGAATAAAATGACACATTTTGCTGAATCTGTCAACCACCACAAATATCACGGTTTTACCCTCAGAGCACGGCAAATCCGTGATAAAGTCCATGGACAAATGCGACCATGGTCTGCTAGGTATGGGTAATGGACGTAGCTCACCCATAGGCCGTGTCTTGGGATTCTTGGACCTGGCACAAGTGTTACACGCAGTTACAAAAGCCTGAACATCCCTTGCAATCGATGGCCACCAATACTGCCTAGAGACTAACTCCTTGGTGGCATTAATACCCGGATGACCACATAATACCGAGTTATGGCACTCACCCAGCAGTCGCAAATGCAAATGAGCCGGCACAAACAATTTGTCATTGGGGGTACCAGTGGGAGCGAGATGCTGTCCTGCTGAGATTTCAGATGCCAGATCAGACGAGGTAGCGGCCACGATGATGTCAGCCGGCAGGATGGGCTCAGGAGGGACGTCAGGAGGCTGATACGCCTGAAAGCTTCGGGATAAGGCATCAGCCTTAATGTTCTTGCTCCCTGGTCTAAAGGTAACACAAAAATCAAAACGAGTAAAGAACAAAGCCCACCTCGCCTGTCTGGGATTCAAACGTTTAGCAGACTCTAGAAACATAAGATTTTTATGATCCGTGAGGACCACAATGCGATGTAATGCCCCCTCCAGGAAGTGACGCCATTCCTCAAATGCCCACTTAATGGCCAACAACTCCCTATTACCGATATCATAGTTCCTCTCAGCAGACGAGAACTTGTGGGAGAAAAAGGCACATGGCTTAAGATTAGTTAAGGTGGAGGACCCCTGGGACAGTACTGCCCCTACCCCATCCTCAGATGCATCCACCTCAACTATAAATGGCTCACTCTGGTCAGACTGGATTAACACAGGGGCATTAGTAAAACACTGTTTTAGCTTCTCAAAGGCTTCAATAGCTGCAGGGGGCCAATTAACTAGATCCGCTCCCTTGCGAGTCAGATCTGTAACTGGTTTGACCACCAACGAAAAATGTTTTATAAATTTGCGATAGAAGTTCGCAAACCCTAAAAATCGTTGGAGCGCCTTAAGGGAGGAAGGTCGCACCCAATCAAGGATGGCCTGCACCTTAGCTGGGTCCATTTTGCAAGAGAAAGGGGTCAAAATGTATCCTAAAAAGGCCACCTCCTGAATGCCGAAGATACACTTCTCCCCTTTGACAAATAGTTTATTCTCACGTAACACCTCTAACACTTGCCTGGTATGAGAAACGTGAGATTCCCAATCTGCAGAAAAAATAAGGATGTCATCAATGTAGACAATCATGAACCTCACAATAAAAGGTCTATAAATGTCATTAACAAAATTCTGGAACACAGCGGGTGCATTGCTTAGCCCAAAGGGCATTACTAAATACTCATAGTGACCCTCAGGGGTATTGAAGGCCGTCTTCCATTCATCCCCCTCCCTGATTCTAATCAGGTTATAAGCTCCCTTCAAATCCAGCTTAAGGCCCTTTTAGACAGGCCGATGTGTCTCCCTGCCCGAGCGCCGATCAGCGATATCGGCGCTCGGGCAGGGAGCCTTTACACGGCCCGATGAATCGAGCGCCGGGCCGCACGAGTGATCGCTGTATCACTCGTGCGGCCGGGAAGCTCCATACTGTCAGGCGCACATCGCCTGTTTACACAGGCTGATGTGCGCCCGACAGATTGGATCTTTTGTAGAAAAATCAAAAAATCTAAATTAATAAAATTAACGGCAGAACCTGAATCAACAAATGCTTGACCAACCCCCTTAATTTGATCATAGGTAACAGAGATAGGTAGCAAAACTTTCCTCCTTACCACCGCTGGAGTTACCTTGCTTCCCGCCGGAGATCTCCTAGAGGGTGGAAGTTTGGGACACTGCTGGAGCCAGTGGTTCATTTCACCGCAGTAAAAACAGGCTCCCTTCAGGCGTCTCTGGTCCCTTAAGGTTCCACCTAACTGCATGGGCTCCTCCGGAATTCTGGTAGGAGATGGACTTGGAAGAGGAATTTCAGGCAATACGGCAACCTGAGGAATGCTTGAACGTTCTCTCAGTCTCTACCCGGAATTGACTTCTTAAGGCTGGGTCATTCCATCCAGAAGAGACACACCACTTCCTAAACTCCGCGCAATAGTCCTCTACTGGACGGTTACCCTGCCGAATGTCCCTGAGCTGAGACTCGGCAACCGCAGTCAAGTCGGGCTCCTCATATAATAGGCCTAAGGCCAGAAAAAACGCGTCCACAGTCAACAGACTAGGGGAGTCAGGGGGTAACGAAAAGGCCCACTCCTGCGGATCACCCTGCAGCAAGGAAATAATTATTCCCACCCGCTGCTGCTCGGAACCCGAGGAGTGGGGGCGTAAGCGGAAATATAATTTTACGCTTTCCTTAAAGGAACGGAAGGTCTTCCGGTTCCCCGAAAATTGATCCGGTAGCTTAACATGGGGCTCCACGATGGGGTTGGATGTGGAGGGAACCACTACTGGTGCGGATTGAAGCTGCTCCTGATGTTGGAGCCTCTCGGCCAGATCCTGGATCGCTTGAGCCATTCCTTGAACCTGGTCCGTGAGAGCCCGCAACTGCTCCATGAGATTGGGCCTGTGATTCTGTCACGAGGGGAGACAAGGGTAGGTGAGCCCTGTACTGAAACCCCTCCTTCTTTCCCTGCCTACTTGCCTCAATCGGCCCTAGGCAGCCGCGGACAACCACGAAGGCGGTCCCTACACTGGATAAGTGCGCAGGGAGGGAAAGGGAACAAAGGGACGGACAAAACACAGACGGAGCAAACACAATGGTAGATAGTCAGCAAGCCGGGTCAAACACAGGAGGTCATGTAAATACCAGGGGTGAAGCGAAAGAGAGGTCTAAGTCCAGAATCCAAAGTCCAAAATCCAAGTAACAATCCAAGCAAAAGGTCGCACGAGCACTGATCAAAGGTGTAACTAATCACAGGCGTCTGAGTGAGGCAGTTGCCAACTTTAAATAGCCCGCCCAGGATCATGTGATGTGGCCAGCATCACATGAGCTGAGGCGGAGCAAGCTGTCCAAACAATATGTAAAGTAGCCATGTGGTGTGATCAGCACCATATGGCTAAACCCAAACAGTGAATTAACTCATGAAGTGCTGGCAGACAAGACCAGCACTTCAATTCCCTATTGCTCGTCTCTAGGGGGGCGGAGAGGTCCGGCGATGTCGTGCAGAGGGAGCGCGACGCCGACCTCGCGTGACAGGCCCATGAGTACTAGCAATATCACTATTAAGTGGCATTATTAAAGAAGTACTCAGGGATTATTTTGTCCATTTAGTGCAGGATAGGCCATTATTAAAGAATAAGCTAGAGCAGGGATCAGCTCCTTCGGCACTCCAGCTGTGGTGAAACTACGACTCCTAGCATGCACACTTGCTTGGCTGTTCACAGAACTCCCATGGAAGTGAATGGAGCATGCTGGTGGTTGTAGTTTCACAACAGCTGGAGTCCCTGAGGTTGATGATCTCTAAGATAGAGACTCTTGTGTATACCTGTTATGTTTGACATAGGTGCTGTCCTCTCACACTACAGGGTCTCCGTGATTTCTTATGTGATGCTTCTTCAGCCTGTCTCCTCTCTCTGCCCTGTCATCTCGTACCTGTTACATGCAGGAGGCATGGAGATCAGTGTGAAGCTACAGTACATCCCATATAACTACACACAGCAGACACAGATAGTACAGACAGGCATGGTGAGTCAGGAGGTTTATATGACTGTAGCTAATCACTGTATACACTTACCTACTATATATCTGCACTCCTGATCCTTCAGATAGGGGAAATATTACAGAATACAGCGATATACAGAGGAACATGGAGGGTGGAGATGGGAGGGGATCTGCCAGGAGGGATTTGATTGGCAATGATCTCATCCTGTAGTTCACAGGAAGTCACATGGGAGAGAACAAGTTCCTGTTTACACATTAGAGCAAGCAGTCAGACTTGAGGTCACATGACCAGGTTCCCAAAATGAAAAGCTTCAAAATATATGGATGCAACTAAGTTAGGGTGTAACAAATTACACTGCTAGAATACTGGGGGTGAGTTAAGCAACATATGTAAAATAAAAGAAAAGCTGGAGTTCCCTTCACAGACATCTAATTATATCTTATATGTTGTACTAAACTGAAGAAATAGAGAAGGTAATAATAGTCTGGAAGGAGAAGAAACAGAGTTGTCAACTTCAGGTTTTTTTCTGAACTACACAGCCAAAAATCAGAAACTGTCACCTTTTTTTACAGATAGATTAGAAAACCAAACACTCCTCATAAAAATTCATAAAGTATGTCAATTACAAAGAACACAAATTTGAACACATGAAAATAATTTCATGTGAATTGTAAAATCATGATAGTTTACTATTATAGTCGTAATAGAGTTAACACAATCTGCTTATTCACTTAACTGGGGTATATAATAGAGCCTATAAAATAAAGTGCCAGACATAGTGCCAACCGTAGTGCCCACAGAAGTATAGCATAGTGCCAACAGAATAGTACCAACGTATATTAGCTCCATGTGTGTGATTCTGCAGTTTCTAAAAATCAGAAGCTTCCTTTCTATAGTTGGCACCACAAACCCTGCCCAAAACTTCATTATTTTTAGAACCCTCTCTGAGGCCTTCAACACTTTATATTATTGCTTCATGTGTCTAGCCACATTGCATATACTTTCAAGGTGGACCAAGGTTTGCATACTTCTCCCACAGAATGGCAGCTCATTGATGCTGTTCTGTACGGAGCTTTTTTTGCACCATATTAGTCTTTTTGCCCTGAGTACTCTCCATTGCCTGCTAAGTTACTGTGGAGTAAGGCCACGGTCTGATGGCCATATTACTGGCATGGTTTAACGGCTACAATATCTTGACTTCCTGCAGTTCTCCTGAACTGAACATAGCTTACCATGGTGTTCTTTAATAATTTATATTTAGCATAGTTCAAGGAGTTTTAGGTATTGTGATCATAATATAGATTCTAAAATGTAACCACCTGAAAGCTGCATTAAGCCTCATTCATACGTCCGTGTCCGTGCTCAAATCCGTGAGCAGGTGGTCAGTGAGGCATCCGGGAAGCTGTCCGTGAAGGATCCATGTTGGGTCCGTGGGTCCGTGTTTTGCTGGCCGTGTTGCGTCTGTGTTTTACTGACACTGAACAGCTGAAAAATCATTTTCAAAGCACTGATCAGTGAAACACGGATGCAACACGGATGGCATTCGTGGTGTATCCGTGGTTTTCAAGGACCCATAGGCCATAATGGACGTAATGGATCCTTGAACGAGGACAAAATAGAGCATGCATCCGTACTGAAAACACTGACCCACGGACCGCGCTAAAACACTGATGTCTGAATATACACACATTAAAATGAATGGGGACGTGTGTTGTCCATGGAGAACATGTACAGCACACGTCCGTGAAACACTGATGTGTAAATCTAGTGTTCGATCTGAATTTCAGGGAAAATTCAATTCGTTGCAAAGCTGAATTTCCTCATGCTTCATGGTAACAAATTAATTTTCCTTAAAATGGTGGTAAATTTTAAAAAAAAGTCATACTCACCTCATCCATTTGCACGTGAAGAGTCCTCCACATCCATCTTGATTGAAGATCCCATGCAAAGTTTTGTGAGGTCATCATCATGCACTGTTTGAGATTTTGCGCTGGATCTTCAAGCAAGATGGCTACAGCAGGCTCTTTGCTATCAAATGCATAAGGTGAGTATTTTTAATATAACATAGTAACATAGTTTATAAGGCTGATAAAAGACATCTGTCCATCCAGTTCGGCCTGTTTTCCTATAAGTTGATCCAGAGGAAGGCAAAAAACCCCTGTGAGGTAGAAGCCAATTTTCCCCACTTTAGGGGAAAAAAATTCCTTCCTGACTCCAATCAGGCAATCAGAATTACTCCCTGGATCAACGACCCCTCTCTAGTAACTATAACCTGTAATATTATTACCCTCCAAAAATATATCCAGGCCTCTCTTGAACTCTTTTAGTGAACTTACCATCACCACCTCCTCAGGCAGAGAGTTCCATAGTCTCACTGCTCTTACCGTAAAGAATCCTCTTCTATGTTTGTGTACAAACCTTCTTTCCTCCAGACGCAGAGGATGTCCCCTCGTCACAGTCACAGTCCTGGGGATAAATAGATCATGGGAGAGATCTCTGTACTGACCTCTGATATATTTATACATAGTTATTAGATCTCCCCTCAGTCGTCTTTTTTCTAAAGTGAATAACCCTAATTTTGATAATCTTTCTGGGTACTGTAGTCCACTCATTCCAGTTATTACTTTAGTTGCCCTCCTCTGAACCCTCTCCAGCTCTGCTATGTCTGCCTTGTTCACAGGAGCCCAGAACTGTACACAGTACTCCGTGTGTGGTCTGACTAGTGATTTGTAAAGTGGCAGGACTATGTTCTCATCACGGGCATCTATGCCTCTTTTGATGCAACCCATTATCTTATTGGCCTTGGCAGCAGCTGTCTGCAGCTTAGTTTGCTGTTCACTAAAATTCCTAGGTCATTTTCCATGTCAGAGTTACCCAATATTTTACCATTTAGTATGTACTGGTGACTTGCATTATTCCTTCCCATATGCATAACCTTACATTTGTCAGTGTTAAACCTCATCTGTCAATTCTCTGCCCAAGCCTCCAGTCTATCCAGATCCATCTGTAGCAGTGTACTGTCCTCTTCTGTGTTAATTACTTTACACAGTTTAGTGTCATCTGCAAAAATTGATATTTTACTGTGCAAGCCTTCTACAAGATCATTAATAAATATATTGAAGAGAATAGGGCCCAATACTGACCCCTGTGGTACCCCACTAGTGACAGTGACCCAATCTGAGTATGTACCATTAATAACCACCCTCTGTTTTCTATCACTGAGCCAGTTACTTACCCACATACCGACATTTTCTCCCAGGCCAAGCATTCTCATTTTATATACTAACCTTTTATGTGGTACAGTGTCAAATGCTTTGGAGAAGTCCAGATATACGACATCCATTGATTCGCTGCGGTCCAGTCTAGAACTTACCTCCTCATAGAAACTGATTAAATTGGTTTGACATGACCGATCCCTCATGAAGCCATGCTGATATGGAGTAATTTGCTTATTTTCATTGAGGTACTCCAAGATAGCATCTCTTAGAAAACCCTCAAACAGTTTACCCACGACAGATGTTAAACTTACCGGCCTATAGTTCCCGGGCTCTGTTTTTGGACCCTTTTTGAATATTGGCACCACATTTGCTATGCGCCAATCCTGTGGAACACTCCCTGTCAGTATAGAGTCCTTAAAGGGGTATTCTCATCTTAGACAATGGGGGCATATCGCTAGGATATGTCCCCATTGTCTTATAGGTGCGGGTCCCACCGCTGGGACCCGCACCTATATCCAGAACGGAGCGGGGAGCGCTGCGCCTGGAGGACCCCGGGTTTCCGGGGGTCCGGCCACCACCAGGCACAGGTCCCCGCTCCGCTCATAGAAATGAATGGGAGCCGGGCCGTGCATGCGCGGTGTGCTCCCATTCATTTCTATGGAGCCGACGAAAGTAGGGTCTAGCGATGACATTACTTAATTCTCTTAGGATACGTGGGTGTATGCCATCCGGTCCTGGCAATTTGTCTATTTTAATCTTTTTAAGACGCAGCTCTACTTCTTCCTGGGTCAGACAGGGCACTTTTAATGGGGAATTTACTTTTATATTCTGCATTTCATCTGACAGTTTATTTTCCTCAGTGAATACAGTGGAGAAAAAGATATTTAGTAGCTTTGCTTTCTCCTCATCACTCTCTGCAACTCCCCCCCTCATTACTCTGTAAGGGGCCGACACCTTCAGGTTTATAATTTTTACCATTTATATAATTAAAGAACATTTTAGGGTTAGTTTTACTCTCTTTGGCGATTAATCTCTCGGTCTCTAGTTTGGCTGTTTTTATTTGTCTTTTACATATTCTATTTTTTCCTTGTAGTTTTTCAATACTTCCTCGCTCCCCTCCTGTTTTAGTGATTTAAATGCTTTCTGTTTGTCATTTATTGCTTTCTTTACAGCTCTATTTATCCACATTGTTTTTTTCTTGTTCCTTAACCTTTTATTCCCATAAGATATGTACCTCTCACAATTAGATATTAGGATGTTTTTAAAAATATCCCATTTTGTGGCTGTATTTTTATTTTTGAGGACTTTGTCCCAGTTAGTTAGGCCTATGGCCTCTCTTAGTTGGCTAAATTTTGCTTTTTTGAAGTTTGGTATTTTTGTTCCTCCCTGAAGAAACGCCCTTTTGAATGACAGTTGGAAGGTTATTATATTATGGTCACTATTTCCCAGGTGTCCCCCGACCTGCACATCTGTTGTTCTGTCAGGTCTATTGGTTAATACTAAGTCCAGTATGGCCGTCCCTCTAGTCGGGTCCTGAACCAGTTGGGAAAGGTAATTGTCTTTGGTTATTTCCAAGAACCTGTTTCCTTTATGAGATGTACAGGTTTCAGTTTTTCAGTCTATATCTGGGTAGTTGAAATCCCCCATAATAACGACCTCATTATGATTTGCCACCTCGTCTATTTCGTTTAGAAGTAGATTTTCTATGGGCTCTGGTATATTAGGAGGTTTATAATAAACTCCTATTAGTATTTTATTATTGTTTTTGGCTCCGTTTATTTCTACCCACAGTGACTCCACATCTTCATGTCCCTCACTTATATCTTCCCGGGGTGTGGGCTTTAGACAGGACTTTACATAAAGGCAAACCCCTCCCCCTCTCTGGTTTTTGCGATCCTTTCTAAACAGACTGTAACCCTGTACGTTGACTGCCCAGTCATAGGTATCATCCAGCCATGTCTCAGTTATTCCCACTATGTCATAGTCCTCCTCACACATCACTAATTCCAGTTCACCAATTTTATTAGTCAGGCTTCTGGCATTAGTGTACATACACTTAAGAGGTCTATGTATATTTTTTACCCCCCTTTTTAAATTACTATTACCTGTGAAGTGAATATCCGGGGTTTTTGGGTTACTTTGGTTGATGTTTTGCCCAATATTCTCCCTACATTCCTCACTAATCCCAACCCCCACTAACCCCCCACTGTCCCCTCCTATGACCCACTCTCTATCTACACTATCTACCCCCTTATTAGTATTACCCCCCACCCTCCCCCAGATCCTAGTTTAAAAGCTCCTCCAGCCGTCTAACCATTTTTTCCCCCAGGGCAGTTGCACCCTCCCCATTAAGGTGCAGCCCGTCCCTACTGTAGAGTCTGTAGCCGACAGAGAAGTCGGCCCAGTTCTCCATGAACCCAAACCCTTCCTTCCTGCACCAGCCTTTGAGCCACTTATTTAACTCCCTAATCTCCCGTTGTCTCTCTAGTGACGCTCGTGGCACTGGTAGTATTTCTGAAAACACTACCTTGGAGGTCCTGGACTTGAGCTTCTCTCCTAGTTCTCTAAAATCATTTTTAAGGACCTTCCATCTCCCCCTGACTTTGTCATTGGTGCCAATGTGTACCATGACCGCCGGGTCTTCCCCAGCCCCACCCAGCAATCTGTCAATCCGATCCGCGATATGCCGAACCCGAGCACCCGGGAGACAACACACTGTTCGGCATTCATGGTCTCGGCGACAGATGACCCTGTCTGTCCGCCTAATAATAGAGTCCCCTACCACCAGCATCTGTCTGGCCTTTGCTGCTCTCCTTTTCCCATCCTTCCTGCAGTGGTCATCCTCCTGGTTTCTAGGAGAAACGGCCTGCTGCAGTGTTGCTGGTCCTGGGCTTTCATCCCTAATATCAGCCAAACAGGCATATGTTTTTTTTTTAACAGATTAACCCCTGACAGCTCTCAATGGTCATCTCAAATGCCACGATCAGAAATGAACGCTGCATCTGAGGGGTTCAATGACCAGAGTCAGCGCAATCATCATTACCCTGTTATTGCACCTGCTACTCACAAAGAAATGCGCTTCATCACAAAGCGAGTTTCTTTGTGAAATTCGGCAAAGCAGTCAAATCAAAGTTTTCAGACCTTCGCTCAACTCTAGTAACATTGTTCCAGCTGGACACAGCACAATCTGAACAAAGTAGGTCTTCTTCAGTACAAAGCTTCACAATAATTACCAGATCTGCACAGCCCTTCCTTCTGAGCATAAAAAGTCTTTGTAGGATACAGCTACTCACAAAAAAAGGATCAATCCAGCTCACCTGTGACACGAATGTGCACCCTGCACGGACGGCCTGGGATCCAATAAAAGTAGAAAGTCCAGCAAAGGTGAAGTACTTTTCGGACACTTTATTTGAAAAATTCAAAACAGTCTAGTGCGGTCTACAAGCTCTGTGAAGATTTTTTTCTGCTCAGAAAGAAGGGCTGCGCAGATCTGGTATTTATTGTGAAACATTACAGTAACATATTTCAGAAGCATTCAGTCCCAGGTTGGTAATCTGGCAGGTGGGCTGGTCTGTCAGGGGTCTGCCTGACATAATTGTACATGAATCCCACAGCATTAGAAAACCTAAGCAAATATTCATCACAGGTCCTTGACTCTTCCTAATAGAGTACAGAAACTGCTGTAATAATCAGTGCTATTTGATGTTAGGACATGCAGGACCTGTGATGACATCATCACAGGTCCTTGACCCTCTGAAAGTGTGGAGGGAAACTGCAAAGAAGCACCTCCCTCCAACTCCATCCTCACTACCCATGTGCTGTTCTGACAGTCTGCGAGACAGGTGAACATGTAAATGTGGGACATAGTTGCTGACAGTGTGAAAGAGGTGGTTAGGAGATTAGTTTTACTGCTGGGGGAAGGGTGGTCAGTACCCAGGGACAATGCTGCTGCAAGTTGGGGAGGAATGGTCAGGCGACAATACTGCTAGAAGTGGGGGAGGGGTGGCCAGGGGACAATATTGCTACCAGTGGGGGAAGGGTGGTCATGGGCAAAGACTAATGCTGGTGGTATCGGATACTGATGGAATGGTATTTTGAACTGCAAAATGTTATTTATTTGCGGCAGTTGGAGAAGTATTTTGTGCTATATGGTGATATTTAGTTGGCATTTCTGTGGTAGTATTTTGTGCTGCACAGTGGTATTTATTTGGTGCTGTTGGGAGATATTTTATGATATTTTATCCTGCACAGTGGTATTTATATGGTGCTGCTGGGGAGATATTTTATGTTGCATGGTGGTATCTGATGCCGCTGGGGAGGTATTTTGAGCTTTTATCGTGGTATGTGGTGATATAAGGGAGGGTAATGTATGTTCCTGACCATGAGATTAGGCATTTCTGTCTCTCACTTTTATTTTATTTTCTTTTTTTTTTTTTTTTTGCACTGATGGTTGCCAAGGATAACCAAGTAAAGCAAAATTTGCTGCAGAATGCATTGCGCACCACTATTTTTACAAAATATGTGGGCTGGTGGGGTATATGTGCCAGGTCTGCATTGTAATCCCACTCTGGCCCAGGAGGTGTTTCTATAAGATTCATTCACTACAGCTTTAAGACACTTGATAAGGGAATGTATCATTACTAAAATAATATTTTTATTTCCAAACTGGCCCCTCAATCACACACAATAAATTGAAATGTGATGCTTTCTGTAGTGCATATGCCAGCTTTGCTATAGAGACTGGGACAGTCTATATCTCCTCTGCCACTAAATGGAGTCTGGGGAAGGGGCTATCTGTTATCACTTTGTGGAGACTAATAGTTTGTTAACATTTCTCTGACAAATAAAGGGTCCCTGCTACATGTGATGGTACCATTGACTTTCAATCATTGTAGCTGTAGTAAAGCAGAGCCACCCTGCTGCCATGACTATAGAGACAATGTAGAAAGGAATTGTGTGGGGGTCATACAGAGTGCCTTCACACATTGTGGATTTTGTTGCAGAATTTACCACGACTGAAAATCAGCACCTTATACCTATTGTTCCCCTCTCAATTTATGTGTGTGGGAGATCTTCGGAGAGATAGCTGGCAACTGAAAGAGTGTTCAAGCAACAATTATGACACTGTTCACATCATGCCTGAGCTTCCATGTCATGTGCATTTCAGGAGTTTTCCCTTACGTATATCATACAATGGTATATCTCATCCTTTGTCCCTAATATTAAAAAAATAAAAAGTACACCATGCAGTATACTTGTATAGAAAACTGCAGTAGACTTTACTTTTCCACACAATAAAAAAAGTATACCAAAACAAGGAAGCCAAAAGAACAGTCTTTTAACCTCCACCAAGTGATTGGGTCATATGAATATATCTGAGGTATGTGCTTGCTGCTTTTCCAGAGTATAAGCTGAAAGTAAAAACTAAATGTGAGAACAGACCCTGTCTATGGTTGCCGTTAGAGTCTTTGAGAAGAAGCAGGGCACACTGTTAGGATGATTTTAATCAGAGGTGTAGCAAAGGGGGTGCACATTATTACTGTGATGGGGCACAATGCAGGCATAACTACTGTGACGGTGCACAAAGTGGTCATTACTAGAGATGAGCGAGTAGTGAAATATTCGAAAGTTCGAAATTCGATTCGAATAGACTGCGAAATTCGACTATTCGACCGGATATCGAATCCCATTAAAGTCTATGGGAAAAAAATGCTCGCCACTTGGAAATCTCAATTCGACCACTTGGAGGTCACCAAGTCCACCCTGAAACCTCAGAAAAGGATGCCAACACTGCTGGAATGCAACTGGGACAGCAGGGGAAGCATGTCTGGGTGCATATAACGCGCCCAAGTCGCACTATTACGCCACTATCACAGCCTCTCAACAATACACTCCAAAGACAATCTAACCTCTCTGTAAAGTGAGACCATACAAGGAAACCTTCTTTCCTCTACATTGCCATGGACCCCAAGCCAAACTAGACAAAAAAGAAGATGAAATTCTGCACCCCTTAAAATCACGTTGCCTATGACAACCACAGATGGCATAGGCAAGGGGGAAAGCAAATAGACCCCACCCCTAATTGTCATTGTGTGTGTGTGTGAAATGTGGTCAGACATGTCTTCTTTAAAATGTAAAAACAACTCAAACACATGCAGAAGCCTTAAAATGCCCAAATTGTTGGCGCTAGAGATGTCAGTGACCCGACCTGGCCCAGTGTCATGTCTAGCAGGTAAAGCAGTGGGGATGTTGAGGGATGCGTAGGACCGCAAAAGGCAGGAAGAGGCCGTGGGCTGGCCAGAGGCTCATGGAAAATTTTGTGGAGGCCCAAGAGGTGAGACGTCTTAAAAATTGTGTGGAGGCTAAAGAGGTGAGACGTGTTAAAAATTATGTGGAGGCCCAAGAGGTGACACCTCTTAAAAATTATGTGGAGGCCCAAGAGGTGAGACCTCTTAAAGATTTTGTGGAGGCCCAAGAGGTGAGACCTCTTAAAGATTTTGTGGAGGCCCAAGAGGTGAGACCTCTTAAAGATTTTGTGCAGGCCCAAGAGGTGAGACCTCTTAAAGATTTTGTGCAGGCCCAAGAGGTGAGACCTCTTAAAGATTTTGTGGAGGCCCAAGAGGTGAGACCTCTTAAAGATTTTGTGGAGGCCCAAGAGGTGAGACCTCTTAAAGATTTTGTGCAGGCCCAAGAGGTGAGACCTCTTAAAGATTTTGTGGAGGCCCAAGAGGTGAGACCTCTTTAAAATTATGTGGAGGCCCAAGAGGTTAGACCTCTTAAAGATTTTGTGGAGGCCCAAGAGGTGAGACCTCTTAAAGATTTTGTGGAGGCCCAAGAGGTGAGACCTCTTAAAGATTTTGTGGAGGCCCAAGAGGTGAGACCTCTTAAAGATTTTGTGCAGGCCCAAGAGGTGAGACCTCTTAAATTTGTGGAGGCCCAAGAGGTGAGACCTCTTAAAGATTTTGTGGAGGCCCAAGAGGTGAGACCTCTTAAAGATTTTGTGCAAGCCCAAGAGGTGAGACCTCGATAAAATTATGTGGAGGCCCAAGAGTTGAGACCTCTTAAAAATTATGTGGCTGCCCAAGAGGTGAGACCTCTTAAAAATTATGTGGAGGCCCAAGAGGTGAGACCTCTTAAAAATTATGTGGAGGCCCAAGAGGTGAGACCTCTTAAAAATTATGTGGAGGCCCAAGAGGTGAGACCTCTTAAAAATTATGTGGAGGCCCAAGAGGTGAGACCTCTTAAAAATTATGTGGAGGCCCAAGAGGTGAGACCTCTTAAAGATTTTGTGCAGGCCCAAGAGGTGAGACCTCTTAAAAATTATGTGGAGGCCCAAGAGGTGAGACCTCTTAAAGATTATGTGGAGGCCCAAGAGGTGAGACCTCTTAAAAATTATGTGGAGGCCCAAGAGGTGAGACCTCTTAAAAATTATGTGGAGGCCCAAGAGGTGAGACCTCTTAAAAATTATGTGGAGGCCCAAGAGGAGAGCCATAAATATATATATATTTTTTTTTACGGAGCAATTCTACGGCGGTTAAGGAGGAGGAGGAGGAGGTGGAGGAGGAAATGGCACTTCATACAGATGGCACTTCACTTTTGGCTGCTTTCCACGGTTGGAGAAGCAAAGTCCGGGTCAATCCACTTGCTGTTCATTTTGATTAGCGTCAGCCTGTCCGCACTGTCGGTTGACAGGCGGCTGCGCTTATCGGTTATAATGCCCCCGGCTGCGCTGAACACCCTTTCTGATAGCACGCTGGCGGCAGGGCAGGCAAGCACCTCCAAGGCGTACAGGGACAGTTCCAGCCACGTGTCCAACTTGGAGACCCAGTAAGTGTAGGACGCCGAGGGATCGGGGAGGACAGGGTTACGGTCTGCCAGGTACTCCCGCAACATCCGCCGATACTTGTCCCTCCTGCTGATAGCGGGCCCCGCAGTGATGGAAGTTGCACGAGGGGGTGCCATGAACGTGTCCCACACCTTGGAGAGTGTTCCCCTGGTGGCTGTGGGCCTGATGGATGTTGTGGGACTCTGGGAGACCCTCTCCTCTCTGCCGCCAGCGATGGTGGGTGGGAAAATCTCCATCATGTTCTGCACGAGTTCCCTCTGGTATTCCAGCAATCGATTTGTCCTCTCCTCTACCGGAATAAAAGAGGAGACGTTATCTTTATACCGGGGGTCCAGGAGTGCGAAGACCCAGTACAGTTTGTCCTCCACTATCCGGACAACACGTGTGTCCCGGGAAAAGCAGCCCAGCATGAAGTCAGCCATGTGTGCCAGACTCTGAATAGGCATGACCTCACTGCCCCCACCAGAAGGATCACTTGCCATTTCCTCCTCTTCCTCTTCCGCCTCCTCTCCGCCCCATCCGCGCTGAACCAATGGGACGCACACAGCCTGACTGCTACCCTCGCCGCCAGCATCCTCCTCCTCTTCCACAGCCACCTCCACGTCGTCCTCCTCCTCATCCTCCTCCTCCTGCAACTGCCACCGTGAAGCAGACAAAAGTGTGGACTGACTGTGTATCTCCGTTGCGTCTCCTCCAACCCCCGTCTCCTCTGCGTGCAATGCGTTCTCCCTTATTGCGATGAGGGATTCTTTAAGGACGCCTAGGAGCGGGATGGTTACGCTCACTATAGCGTCCTCGCTGCTGACCTTCTTGGTGGACTCCTCAAAGATACGCAGTACATCGCATATGTCTGCCATCCATGGCCACTCGTGGTTGGCAAACTGAGGGAGCTGAGTTGGAGGCACGCGTGGATTCATAATCTGGTACTCCATCAATGCTCTCTGCTGCTCACACACCCTGGCCAACATGGAATAGGTGGAATTCCAGCGAGTGGGCAGGTCGCACAACAGCCGATGTTCAGGCAAATGGAGGCGTTGCTGGAGTTTTTTTAAGCTAGCAGCAGCTACAGTTGACTTCCGAAAGTGAGCGCACAAGCGCCGCACTTTCACCAGTAGCTCTGCCAGGTTGGGGTAAGTCTTCAGAAATTTTTGGACTACCAGATTAAAAACGTGGGCCAGGCATGGTACGTGATTGAGTTCGGCAAGCTCCAGAGCCGCCACCAGGTTACGGCCGTTATCGCACACGACCATGCCTGGTCCTAGCTGCAGCGGCGACAGCCACATCTCCGTCTGCTGCAATATGGCGTCCCTCACCTCTGGGGCGCTGTGCTTCCTGTCGCCCAAGCTGATGAGCTTTAGCACCGCCTGCTGACGTCTCCCCGCGCCAGTGCTGCAACGCTTCCAGCTAGCGGCTGAGGGAGATGTTAAGGCACAGGAGGAGGAGGAGGAGGAGGAGGAGGAGGGGGGTTTATCAGAACCCATGCTGGCAATCTTGGGCGGGGGTGGTAGGTAGGCCGTCTCTGTTTGCGACCCCGTCCCCGCTTCCACTACATTCACCCAGTGTGCCGTCAAAGAGATGTAGCGTCCCTGGCCGCAAGCGCTTGTCCACGAGTCGGTGGTCAAGTGGACCTTTGCGCTGACTGCGTACCTCAGGGCCCGCCTGATGTTACGCGACACGTGCTGGTGCAGGGCGGGGACGGCACTCCGGGAAAAGTAGTGGCGGCTGGGGACGGAATAGCGAGGTGCGGCAGCCGCCATCAGGTCGCGGAAGGCCTGCGTCTCCACAAGCCTAAACGGCAACATCTCCAGGGCCAGCAGTTTGGAGATGTGGCAGTTTAAGGCTTGGGCTTGGGGGTGACTCGAGGCGTACTTCCGCCTGCGGTCGAACGCCTGCGAGATGGACAGTTGTTGGGACGAGGAGTGTGAGGGTGCAGGCGAAGAGGCGGGGGAAGGGGAGGCTGAAGGAGAAGGCCCCAAAGTAGCCGAGGCAGAGGCAGATGTGGAGGTGTCCTGGCTGGAGGTCTGGACCGCAGTGGCAGCACACAACAAAGGGGAAGAGGCAGTGGCAGCAGGACCGGGCGCAGTTTGTATTGCGTTTGCTCTCTCCCACTCAGCCCAGTGCTTGACTTCCAAGTGACGCCGCATGCCTGAGGTGGTCAGATTGCTCTTCTCAGAGCCCCTACTCAGTTTTGAGTGGCAGAGTGTGCAAACCGCGCTCAGTTTGTCATCCGCACAAACATTAAAAAATCTCCACACCACAGAAGTACGAGGCCTCGATGGGGGAGCTTCACGCGACTGCCCGCTGCCGGGAACAGCTTCGGCCGTGCTGGCTGTGGCCTCACTACTCTGTCTGGACTGTCCTCTGCCTCTGGACATCCCTCTGCCTGTAGACATCCCTCTGCCTGTGGACATCCCTCTGCCTGTGGACATCCCTCTGCCTGTGGACATCCCTCTGCCTCTGGACATCCCTCTGCCTCTTGCTGCCTTTTTCGGTGCTGCGCAGACCACCACCTCTCCACTGCTTTCCCCGCTGGACATCACCCCTGGCCAAGTGGGGTCGGTCATTTCGTCATCCACCACCTCCTCTTCCTCACTCTGCTCCTCCTCCTGCCCACTGGACATTCCAACAGCCTCCCTTGATGGCAACTGCGTCTCATCATCATCATCGCTCATGATAACAGATGCTGGCTCAGGGTCCACATCAGCAGGAGATGGCGAAAACTCAAGGGTTTGGGCATCACTACAAACAAATTCCTCTGCTAGCTCCTGGGATTCTTCCGGCACATCTGAAAAAGGACCCGAAAAGAGCTCCTGGGAGGGGTCAATGGTGGGATGACTCTGTTGGCCAGGTGTGGAGGAAGGAGGGTCAGAGTGAGACTGTGTGGATGACTGGCTGGTGGACAACTGTGTGGAAGCGCTATCGGCTATCCATTGCACCACCTGTTCAACCTGCTCAGGCCTCAACAGCGGTGTAACCCGCCCCCTGCTTAACTGTCCCATAAAGGCAGGGATTCTGGATGAGCGGGATCCTGGCTGACCCTCACCAGCACGCATTGTATCCCCACTGGCTTCAACAAGGCCCCCAACAGCATTTCCGCGCCCCCGTCCTCGTCCACGTCCGATTCCGCTAGCCCCCCTCCGCATTTTATTTTTTTTTTGTTGCAAATACAATATTTGGGTATATAATTAGGTATGTGAAATAATTTAGCAAGAGAACGCACAGTACAGTGGCCTATTAAAATGCCTAGATATTGTATATTTCAAGGTACACAGCCGTGTAGTAACTGAACAGACGGTGGGTATTTACACCAGGTATGTGAGATAATTTAGCAAGAGAACGCACAGTACAGTGGCCTATTAAAATGCCTAGATATTGTATATTTCAAGGTACACAGCCGTGTAGTAACAGAACAGACGGTGGGTATTTACACCAGGTATGTGAGATAATTTAGCAAGAGAACGCACAGTACAGTGGCCTATTAAAATGCCTAGATATTGTATATTTCAAGGTACACAGCCGTGTAGTAACTGAACAGACGGTGGGTATTTACACCAGGTATGTGAGATAATTTAACAAGAGAACGCACAGTACAGTGGCCTATTAAATGGCCTAGATATTGTATATTTCAAGGTACACAGCCGTGTAGTAACTGAACAGACGGTGGGTATTTACACCAGGTATGTGAGATAATTTAGCTAGAGAACGCACAGTACAGTGGCCTATTAAAATGCCTAGATATTGTATATTTCAAGGTACACAGCCGTGTAGTAACAGAACAGACGGTGGGTATTTACACCAGGTATGTGAGATAATTTAGCAAGAGAACGCACAGTACAGTGGCCTATTAAAATGCCTAGATATTGTATATTTCAAGGTACACAGCCGTGTAGTAACTGAACAGACGGTGGGTATTTACACCAGGTATGTGAGATAATTTAGCAAGAGAACGCACAGTACAGTGGCCTATTAAAATGCCTAGATATTGTATATTTCAAGGTACACAGCCGTGTAGTAACAGAACAGACGGTGGGTATTTACACCAGGTATGTGAGATAATTTAGCAAGAGAACGCACAGTACAGTGGCCTATTAAAATGCCTAGATATTGTATATTTCAAGGTACACAGCCGTGTAGTAACTGAACAGACGGTGGGTATTTACACCAGGTATGTGAGATAATTTAACAAGAGAACGCACAGTACAGTGGCCTATTAAATGGCCTAGATATTGTATATTTCAAGGTACACAGCCGTGTAGTAACAGAACAGACGGTGGGTATTTACACCAGGTATGTGAGATAATTTAGCAAGAGAACGCACAGTACAGTGGCCTATTAAAATGCCTAGATATTGTATATTTCAAGGTACACAGCCGTGTAGTAACTGAACAGACGGTGGGTATTTACACCAGGTATGTGAGATAATTTAGCAAGAGAACGCACAGTACAGTGGCCTATTAAAATGCCTAGATATTGTATATTTCAAGGTACACAGCCGTGTAGTAACAGAACAGACGGTGGGTATTTACACCAGGTATGTGAGATAATTTAGCAAGAGAACGCACAGTACAGTGGCCTATTAAAATGCCTAGATATTGTATATTTCAAGGTACACAGCCGTGTAGTAACTGAACAGACGGTGGGTATTTACACCAGGTATGTGAGATAATTTAGCAAGAGAACGCACAGTACAGTGGCCTATTAAAATGCCTAGATATTGTATATTTCAAGGTACACAGCCGTGTAGTAACTGAACAGACGGTGGGTATTTACACCAGGTATGTGAGATAATTTAGCAAGAGAACGCACAGTACAGTGGCCTATTAAAATGCCTAGATATTGTATATTTCAAGGTACACAGCCGTGTAGTAACAGAACAGACGGTGGGTATTTACACCAGGTATGTGAGATAATTTAGCAAGAGAACGCACAGTACAGTGGCCTATTAAATGCCTAGATATTGTATATTTCAAGGTACACAGCCGTGTAGTAACAGAACAGACGGTGGGTATTTACACCAGGTATGTGAGATAATTTAGCAAGAGAACGCACAGTACAGTGGCCTATTAAAATGCCTAGATATTGTATATTTCAAGGTACACAGCCGTGTAGTAACTGAACAGACGGTGGGTATTTACACCAGGTATGTGAGATAATTTAGCAAGAGAACGCACAGTACAGTGGCCTATTAAAATGCCTAGATATTGTATATTTCAAGGTACACAGCCGTGTAGTAACAGAACAGACGGTGGGTATTTACACCAGGTATGTGAGATAATTTAACAAGAGAACGCACAGTACAGTGGCCTATTAAATGGCCTAGATATTGTATATTTCAAGGTACACAGCCGTGTAGTAACAGAACAGACGGTGGGTATTTACACCAGGTATGTGAGATAATTTAACAAGAGAACGCACAGTACAGTGGCCTATTAAATGGCCTAGATATTGTATATTTCAAGGTACACAGCCGTGTAGTAACTGAACAGACGGTGGGTATTTACACCAGGTATGTGAGATAATTTAGCAAGAGAACGCACAGTACAGTGGCCTATTAAAATGCCTAGATATTGTATATTTCAAGGTACACAGCCGTGTAGTAACTGAACAGACGGTGGGTATTTACACCAGGTATGTGAGATAATTTAGCAAGAGAACGCACAGTACAGTGGCCTATTAAAATGCCTAGATATTGTATATTTCAAGGTACACAGCCGTGTAGTAACAGAACAGACGGTGGGTATTTACACCAGGTATGTGAGATAATTTAGCAAGAGAACGCACAGTACAGTGGCCTATTAAAATGCCTAGATATTGTATATTTCAAGGTACACAGCCGTGTAGTAACTGAACAGACGGTGGGTATTTACACCAGGTATGTGAGATAATTTAGCAAGAGAACGCACAGTACAGTGGCCTATTAAAATGCCTAGATATTGTATATTTCAAGGTACACAGCCGTGTAGTAACTGAACAGACGGTGGGTATTTACACCAGGTATGTGAGATAATTTAGCAAGAGAACGCACAGTACAGTGGCCTATTAAAATGCCTAGATATTGTATATTTCAAGGTACACAGCCGTGTAGTAACAGAACAGACGGTGGGTATTTACACCAGGTATGTGAGATAATTTAGCAAGAGAACGCACAGTACAGTGGCCTATTAAAATGCCTAGATATTGTATATTTCAAGGTACACAGCCGTGTAGTAACAGAACAGACGGTGGGTATTTACACCAGGTATGTGAGATAATTTAGCAAGAGAACGCACAGTACAGTGGCCTATTAAAATGCCTAGATATTGTATATTTCAAGGTACACAGCCGTGTAGTAACAGAACAGACGGTGGGTATTTACACCAGGTATGTGAGATAATTTAGCAAGAGAACGCACAGTACAGTGGCCTATTAAAATGCCTAGATATTGTATATTTCAAGGTACACAGCCGTGTAGTAACAGAACAGACGGTGGGTATTTACACCAGGTATGTGAGATAATTTAACAAGAGAACGCACAGTACAGTGGCCTATTAAATGGCCTAGATATTGTATATTTCAAGGTACACAGCCGTTTACTAACTTAACAGACGGTGGGTATTTACACCTGGTATACAAAAAGGGTATTGCAGGCACACAGAACCCAGAACACTAGAGCCAAATAAACTGTATTTAAAAAAATAAAATAAAATTCACAGCCGTATACTGCCAGATCAGATGGTGCATATACACACTAGTTATATAACAGGGTTTTTCAGCCAAAAAGAACGCTGAACAGTAGTGCCAAATATAGTTTGGTATGTAGCAGAGCACCTAATACACCACTAATGCCTCTCTCTGTCCCTACTCCAGCAGCTATCCCTGAATACGGCAGCCGTTCTCTGTAAAGTGTATCTTGTAGTAAAGCTATCACTGTAGTGCACTATAGTAGCCCTGATAAGGGCTTTTAATCACGCTCCTGCCTGTCCAACTGCTAAAACCTGTCTGTCCCTTCTCCAGCCTCTGTCCCTGACTAAGTTCACGCAGCATATGCGTACGAGCAGGAAGAGCTGAGTTTTTAATATTCGAGGTCACATGGTTTTTCCAGCCAATCCATGTAGACGCTGTTTTCGCGCTGCCAGCGTGCTCAGCGTGCCTGTCATACCCCCCCTGCATGTTGATTGGTGGAAAAAGAGCGCCAGGGAAGGTGGGAGGGGAAACGAATTCTAAGTGCGCCATCGCCGTTATACTCGATTGAAATCGAGTATGCCGAATAGCGTAGTATTCGATCGAATACCGGCTCGATCGAACACTACTCGCTCATCTCTAGTCATTACTACTGTGAGGAGGCACAATGTGGGCATTACTACTGGGAGGGGGCACAATGTGGGCATTACTACTGTGAGGGGGCACAAATTTGGCATAACTACTGTGTGGTGGCACTAAGGTGAAAGCAATGCCCTACATTACCCTGTTATGCCATCCTAATGGTATAATCCGGGGCACTGATTTTATAGGGTCAGGTTCTAGATGGGGCCGCCCTTTTCAGGCAGCAAGTCTTCCGTGGCTAGATCTTACAGATCCAGCACAACACTCCCTGCTTGGGATTTATCAGATACAGTTACCACCCCTGATTATGGGCAGGGGCGGTCTTGGGCACCACGCATCCTATTCATTTGCGTGGGGCCCCCGACGTCTAAGGGGGCCCCCACGCTCCGCTGTTGTGCCCAAGACCGCCCGCCCTCCTAATACATTCTGGGGGGCCCAGCAGGGATGGCCAATACAAGTGAGCGCTTCCATTAAGGAAGCGCTCACTTGTATGTAGAGACCCCCCATCATCCCACCCAGCCACATAAGAGTAAAATAAAAAAGCTTTCTTACTTGTCCTGCGGCTGCCCTCCGGTCCGGCGCTCCACTCTCTTCCCTGGCCGGCGTGCACTATGACCTGACGCTGTGCAGCGTCAGGTCATAGTGCGCGCCAGCCAGGGAAGAGAGTGGAGCGCCGGACCGGAGGGCAGCCGCAGGACAGGTAAGAAAGCTTTTTTATTTTACTCTTATGTTGCTGGGTGGGATGATCTGAGGTCTGATGGCGGCACAATAAGCTGATCTGGGGTTTGATGGGGGCCCCATGAGCAGCTCTGAGGTCTGATGGGGCACAATATGCTGCTCTGAGGTCTGATGGGGGCACATTACCCTGATCTGAGGTCTCATGGGGGCACATTACGCTGATCTGAGGTCTCATGGGGGCACATTACGCTGATCTGAGGTCTGATGGGGGCACAATACGCTGATCTGAGCTCTGATGGGGGTACATTAAGCTGATCTGAGGTCTGATGGGGGCACATTTTGCTGATCTGAGGTCTGATGGGGGCACAATACGCTGATCTGGGGTCTGATGGCGGAACAATACGCTGATCTGAGGTTTGATGGGGGCCCCATGAGCAGCTCTGAGGTCTGATGGGGCACAATATGCTGCTCTGAGGTCTGATGGGGGCACAATACGCTGCTCTGAGGTCTGATGGGGGCACATTACGCTGGTCTGAGGTCTCATGGGGGCACATTCTGCTGATCTGAGGTCTCATGGGGGCACATTACGCTGATCTGAGGTCTCATGGGGGCAGATTACCCTGATCTGAGGTCTCATGGGGGCACATTACGCTGATCTGAGTCTTTGATGTGTGTGTGTGTGGGGGGGTGTCATTGGGGAGGGGGCGTGTCATCAGAGGGCATGTCATCAGAGGGCGTGTGATCAGGGGCGTGACGCGTCATTGGGGGGGGCCCCCCGGACATAACTTCGCTTAGGGCCCCAGAAATGCCAAGACCGCCCCTGATTATGGGATTATTCTTTTTGCTCAACACAGTGATCTTGTTCCAGTTCCAATGCACATCACACCGACACACCAGCGAAACCCTGAATGTGGAACAACCAGTCGGTTCTTTCAGTTATTGCAAGTAGTATTAGTACTGCTATGTACCCTATGGTAGATTTACAAAGACCGGCTTTTTACGACAGTCTTAGTTCCCCCTTTGGGTTGCCAAAGGATTAGCCATATTTATGACGAGGAGTGCACCTCATCATAAATTAAAGTGGTATTCTGGTTGTAAGAAGTTATTTTCACAGAATAGGGGATAACTATAAGATTGGTGGGGTTCCTAGCGCTGGGACCCCCTATGATCATGAAAATGGAGGCCCTGTACTCCCTGCAGCCCTCCCTGAAAAGAACGGAGTGGTCGGTTGCACATGCGCATGACTGCTCCATTCATTTCTATGGGAGTTCCAGAGATAGCCGAGTACAGTCATTTTTGTACCCTGTAAAATACAGTTTGATGTGTGCTCTTTATTTTCAGACTTTTCTCATGTGGACGTGTTTCTCTTAGTAATACGTGCTTGATCTGTGTGTCCAGGATGCTGCTGTCTTCTCCCTGCAAACTGCCTTGTATGTGCTTTCCTTTCTATGGCCTGCGTGAGCTGCCTTCCTTGGATCATCTCCCCCACTTCTCCAAATACATCTGCCATGTACAACCTCCTGTTGTTATCTCTAAAGCCTCATTCACACGTCAGTGTTCCACGTACGTGTGCTGTACATGTTCTCCACGGACAGCACACATCCCCATTCATTTTAGTGTGTGTATTTACACATCAATGTTTTAGCACGGTTCACGGGTCCGTGTCTCTAGCACAAATGCATGCTCTATTTTGTCCATGTTCACGGATCCATCACACCCATTATAGTCTATGGGTTTGTGAAAAACACAGAAGCCATCCATGTTGCATCCGTGTTTCAAGGATCATTAGGAAGAGATGCTTTAAAAATTATTTTTCAGCTGTGCAGTGTCAGTGAAAAACGGATAGCACACGGACAGCAAAGAACGGACCCACTGACCCAACACGGATCCTTCACGGACAGCTTCACGGATGCATCACTGACCACCTTCTCGCGGATTTGAGCACAGACGTGTGAATGAGGCTTAACTTTAAGAGAATGGAGGGAGAGAGCAGAGAGAGCTGTAAAAACAGCAACAGAGTTCTGATGGGCTTGAGCAAGATTCAGCATCATCAGCAACTAGGTGAAGGACTTATACACACTCTGCCGTGGCGAATTGAAAGGAAATTTTCTAATGAAGATAACTTCGAAAGTTGCTTAGCTTTGTATTTAAGGAGGAAATAAGAATTTTAAAAAATAGTGCCAGGGTTTCCATAGTTTTTAACTCTTGGACTATGATATCTAGCTGATTAGGAACATCATATCAGCAGTGCTGTCCTCCTATTTATACATTTTTTATATTTTTTTAGGGAAAGGAGTCTTTTCATATTGTATAATCAGGGTAAATATTGCGTCGCGTAAAAATATAGCAGAGCTAGAACATCCAGACGCTATGCCCGAGACAATAAACTTGGAGAAAGTTGCACCACATCAGCTCTAAAAGCAGTAACCAAGGAAACCATTTGCTGAAGAATATTATATTCTGTGGTCTAAACATGGTGCTGCACCAGTAATTACTTTCTATGTCAGCACTTACATTTATGTGGCAGGTCAAATCTACTTCAGTTCTCTCCCTCTGTGACGTCATATGCTAAAAGAAAAATCAAATGTCTCTAAAATGTAGCCAAAGATCCAGAGTAGGAAATAAACAAGACCGTACATATCTACACTGCATTTCACAGGACAATTAGACTTGTAATCTGGATATGTATTTGTGTGTCATAAAATCTACATGCCATTATACATTATAGAATGTACACAATTTGATTATGATGAATGAAGATGACTTATAACTCTGCACCAAACTTTTACTGCACTTATGTAGCACTAATATATTCCAGCACCGTTCAGGAATTGCCAGTCCATGTCCCTACTGGGGCTCACAATCTAATTTTTCTGTCTTGGGCATACTTTGGGCCAGTCTCACAAGAAGTCAGTTAACTCATCAGTCTGGTTTTAGAGTGTAGGTGGCAGGGGCATAACCACCATATTAGCAGACCATGCGACTGCTTTGGGGCCCAGGACAAGAGCCCAGCCCAGGACAGGGCCCAGTTGGGATCGCCACTGATGGGTGGTACCTGAAGTACCTAGAAGAAACCTAGGTAGATACTGGAAGAAAGTACAAACTCAATGGAGATGCTGTCCTTGGTCTAACCTATCACCGCAGGGCTGCAGGGTGATAGTACTAACCACTTAGCCAATATATTGCTAGCCACCTGTAATAGTAAAATCATATACAGTGGTTTCTCAAGATATAGTAACCTCAGAATACAATATTTGCAACTTACAATGGTCTTTCCTGGGCCATTATAAGTTGAAGCTAGACTCAACATGCAATGCCTCAGACTAAGGTCCGTCCAATCAACATGGCCATTTCTCTGGTAAAACATCTATATTGCTTGTCTATCTAGGTGTAACAGCGGCTGCTATGTGCCGCTGTTCCCCTGCTTACCGCCACGGTCCTGGGCACCGTGTTCAGCGGTCATGTGCTGCCTGTGTTTCCCGTTCACTGCTGCAATCCTGGGCTCTGTCTGTGTAAGTGCTGTTGCTCTGTCATCCGCTCCAGAGTTTCCATTCAGCCCTGGCTACAACATGCTTGCTGCTAGTTCCTTGCATCACTCCCTCTGGGCCAGCGCATGTTGGATCATGTGGGTTGGATCATGTGACCATGTTGGATCATGTGGGTTGGATCATGTGACCTCGTTGGCCAACCTTGGCCCTCCTGCTTATATATAGGAGGCTCTGCCCTCTTCCCCGATGCCTCAGTGTCAAGGTCCTTGTGTCATGCCTTTGGTTGCTGTTATTCCTGTTAGTATTCCAGTGTTCCCGACCCCTGCTCTTGTTACCGGACTCCGCTACCGACCTGATCCCTGCCTTCCTGCATTGACTCTCTTGTTGCCGACCCGGATTGCCCGACTTGTACCTGTGCCACCTGCCCTGACCCATTGCCTGTCTGACATTGCCTCTGCTTCATCCTTCGGTCCTGCATTGTTGCTCCTGGTAACGACTCGGCCTTCTGACTACTCTGTACCCCTGGTGCCTTGCTCAGGTATCTCCTGGTCCACCTGGACCAGCTGCCTCGTGTTCCAACCCTCCTCAAGAGGTAGCGACCTGGTATTGCCCTCGGAAAGTCTATCCCCACCATCAGGGGTATTGTGAAGATCGAGGGGTTCACTTAGACAACAACCTTAGAGGAGGTAGGACACTAGGCCAGCATAGGATGAACTTTTGGATGTCGGTGAGGGTGGCCCATTTTATTTTTCGGTTACACTGCGTGCATTGTACCGGACTCTGAAGGAGCTCCTGTCCTAATCATAGAAATTTACTTCCAGCATTCCTGACTGTTATATGTAAGGACTTGTTTTATCTACCTTAGTTATCTCCTTATTATTTGTAAATCTTTTAGTTTTTCTTATTTTGGGATGACATTTGTGGGTTTTGGAACCAATTACGGTACTAGTTTTCCATACAGTTATGAACTCAACCTTATAATGGTTTCAACTTACAGTGGTCATCCCAGGACCAATTCATTTTGTAACTTGAGGGACCACTGTGTTTGGTTTTATTATGCATGGGATATTGGAAAATTTATGAGGAAGATATTATTGATTGAAACATAGAACCTAAGTAAAAAAAAAACTTCCTGCCCATATAAGGCCTACAAAATAAAAAGATATTCTGCACCAATCTTGATATCCCCTGCGGCACCTAGAATGCACACTCCTCGTCATAAATTAGGCACATCCTCTGCAGTCTGTGCGGCTAAACAGAAATCTGTGACAGCTCAGAGCTGTAATAGATTTCTGGCTTTATTTGCACCAGAAAACTGACGTAAATGAAGATAAATTTGTCGGGGTGACTGGCCACGCCCTATGCTCACCCTTGGCACGCCCTCTTTAAGGAAAGTGGCAAGGGCGGTGTAAAATCTGAGAGATGCGACAGTTTTTTAAAAAGTCGCAGTCGCAGACATTTCAGGGCCAAAGGTCAGGTAAATCTCCCTCATCAACTTCAATTTGGAACAATTGGAAAGCCCTATGAAGTAGAAAAAATTATGCATAGATTAAGGGCCCTTTTACATGAAGTGAGGATAGCGACAATTATCGAGGTGCAAAAGTCCAACAAATGAGCAAAACTCCTCTTCGGCGGGTGATCGTGTTCTTCATGTGGTACCTACAACCTCCCACATGTCCAGACTATTATTATTCGGCCTCAGTAAACATTATAGAGAGAGGGCTATAAGATGAGAGTCTACAACTCCTAGCATGTCCAGACAGTAAGTGTAGGGCATCAGTTGAAATTACATGGAGAGGGATGTAATAGAAAAGAACTACAACTCCCAGCTTTTCTAGGATGTTATTATTGGTTATCCCAGGACATAATTAAACTGTCCTCCATGCACAGCACAGGAACTCAGCTCCTCACATCTACATCCCACAGGTCTTTCACCATTTATCTGCACTGGTCACGTGATGACATCACAGGTTCTTCAGATTTCTCCTATGCACAGCTATGCCCTGGCTTCCGTCACATGGTAATCACATTATCAAAGGTCCTTTACCTAATCCCGTCTTCTCTTCTTTACTGGTAGCAATAGATGCGTAATTAGGTGGCGGCTTTTCGTCCGTGGCCTTTCCTGACAGGCCCCATAGCAGCTGTGTGGCCTGCCTCCATTCGAGGTACACTACTAGGTATGATTCCACAAGGTTTGGCGATTATCTGCCATACTTCTCTGCAAATCTGCTGAAATTCTATCATGTTGGATGGGGACTGTCAGTGGGCAGCCATTTTCAGGTTTCTCCAGATATGTTCAATTGGGTTCAGTTCAAGTCAGGGCTCTAGCTGGACCACTCAAGGACATTCACAGAGTTGTCCCTAAGCCACCCTTGTGTTGTCTTGACTGTGTGCTTAGGGTCATTGTCTTGTTGGAAGGTGAACTTTCAGCCCAGGTCCAGGGCGCACTGAATATATCTCAGTGCTTTGCTTCATTCAGCTTTCCCTCATCCTTGACCGGTCTGCTGAAAAACACCCCTTAGCATGATGCTGCCGCCACCATGATTTACTGTAGGGATAGTACAGGGCAGGTGATGAGCAGTGCCTAGTTTCCTCCAGATATGATGCTTAGAATTGAGGCGAAAAAGTTCTTTTTTTCAAAAGACCAGAGAATATTTCTCACAGTCTGAGAGTCCTTTAGGTGCTTTTTTGCTAACTCAAGATGGGTTTTCATGTTGACCTGGAAGTTTTTCCCATCTGCAGACAGTATCTTTGGAGCTCAGCCAGAGCGACCATGGGGCCCTTGGTCACCTCTCTTATCAAGGCCTTTCCTACCTACTTACTTAGTTTGGTGGGGCAGGCAGCTCTAGGAAGAGTCCTGGTTGTTTTAAAGGTCTTCCATGTAAGAATTATTGAGGCCACTGTGCTTTTAGGAACTTTCATTGTAGCAGAATAGTGAATTGAAATTGCGGTTGAAATCAGGACTTTAGGTGCAAATTTCTTTAGTAAAATGTAGAGATGAGCGAGCATGCTCGTCCGAGCTTGGTGCTCGTTCGAGTATTATGTACTCATAAGTGCTCGCTGCTCGGACGAGTATCTCGCCATGCTCGAGGAAATGGCATCTTCCGCATTGTGCATTTTTTGCGCCTATAAACTCAGCCAATCACAAGCCAGGAAACTCTGCGGTACACCCAGCATCACGTGGGGCCCTTACATGTCGATAGCAGGGGTTGGCTGGCTTGATCAGGTGACCCTGGAATATACTAGTGACTGCCAGCGGTACTCGGCTCAGATGCTGTCTGGATGTCGTTAGGGACAGAGCTGCTGCGTTTCAGGGAGAGTGTTAGGGCTGCATTTAGTTCTTTGTTAGGCAGGAGTGATCTCAAAAGAACCCAACAGCCCTTCTAAGGGCTACAAGACATTTTTTTTTGTCTCCTGGCTGGGCTGGCTGGCTGGCACTAGTAGTGCAGCTATCGCCATATATAACACTTTTTTTTGTTATTGTTTTATCTCAGTGATACAAATCCATTTCATACAGCAGTGTGGAACCATTCTGTGCGTCACAGTTCGCTCTCTGATAGTTTCTGCACGTCACGTTAAAAAAATATATATATAAAAAAAAATATTTAAAAAAATATATATAAAAAAAGTTTTTTTGTTGTTTTATCTTAGTGATACATATCCATTTCACACAGCTGTGTGTAACCATTCTGTGTGTCACAGTTCAGCTGCTCAGTCACCACAATCCGTTTTTTCTGTCCAGGTGACCCATTCTGTTCGTCACGTCAGTAAAAAAAAGGTCTTTTTGCTTTCACTGATACAGCTACATTACAAAAATCTCTGTGCGACATTTGTCTGGGTTGCAGTCAAAATAGCCACCGTCAGCAGGGGCTGAGTTTGCTCTCTGATAGTTTCTGCACATCACGTTAAAAAAAAAAAAAAAATATATATATATATATATATATATATATATATATATATATAAAAAAAACAAAAAATATATATATAAAAAATTAGTTTTTTGTTGTTTTATCTCAGTGATACAAATCAATTTCACACAGCTGTGTGTAACCATTCTGTGTGTCACAGTTCAGCTGTTCAGTCACCACAATCCGTATTTTCTGTCCAGGTGACCCATTCTGTACGTCACGTCAGTAAAAAAGGTCTTTTGCTTTCACTGATACAGCTACATTACAAAAATCTCTGTGCGACATTTGTCTGGGTTGCAGTCAAAATAGCCACCGTCAGCCACCGTTTCTGCACGTCACGTTAAAAAAAAAAATTATAAAAAAAAAATATAAAAAAAAAATATATATAAAAAAATAGTTTTTTTGTTGTTTTATCTCAGTGATACAAATCCATTTCACACAGCTGTGTGTAACCATTCTGTGTGTCACAGTTCAGCTGTTCAGTCAGCACAATCCGTATTTTCTGTCCAGGTGACCCATACTATACGTCACGTAATCAAATACGGTCTTTTGCTTTCACTTATACAGCTACATTACAAAAATCTCTGTGCAACATTTGTCTGGGTTGCAATTAAGCAGACCAAGTCTGCCTAATCTAATAGTTTCCGTGTAATTGCTCCATACTGCACGGTACGTAATAACATATGTAATTTTGCTCTAACTTATCCACCTATATACAAAGCACAATCCGTATTTTCTGTCCAGGTGACCCATTCTGTACGTCACGTCCGTGAAAAAGGTCTTTTGCTCTCACTTATACAGCTACATTACAAAAATCTCTATGCGACATTTGTCTGTGTTGGAATTAAGGAGACCAAGTCTGCCTAATCTAATAGTTTCCATGTAATTGCTCCATACTGCACGGTACGTAATAACATACGTAATTTTGCTCTAACTTATCCACCTATATACAAAGCACAATCCGTATTTTCTGTCCAGGTGACCCATTCTGTACGTCACGTCCGTGAAAAAGGTCTTTTGCTCTCACTTATACAGCTACATTACAAAAATCTCTATGCGACATTTGTCTGTGTTGCAATTAAGGAGACCAAGTCTGCCTAATCTTATAGTTTCCATGTAATTGCTCCATACTGCCACGGTACGTAATAACATACGTAATTTTGCTCTAACTTATTCCACTAATCAAAGCACAATCCGT
>ONZH01016010.1:0-52612 GCA_900303285.1 Rhinella marina
GGCAAAATAGTGTCGGCTGGGGACAGAGTAACGGGGGGCTGCCACCTCCATAAGGTTGCGGAAGGATTCCTGTCTCCACAAGCCTGTACGGCAACATTTCCAAACTAATCAGCTTGGCGATGTGCACAATTTAGAGCTTGCGCATGGGGGTGGGTGGCTGCGTACTTGCGCTTGCGTTCAAATGTCTGCGGTAGAGACAGTTGAACGCCGCACTGGGACACATGAGTGGAGGAGAGGAAGGGGATGGAGCTGGAGGGGTCCTTCGGGGCTGGAGGCTGCAACGTCCTGGCTTGGACGAGACACAGTTGCTGGACTAACTGTGTCAACGTCACCAGCTGACAGAAGTGCAAACATTTGGTGGGGTGTTTTCTCTCCAAATGTTTGCGCAGGCTACTAGAGGTCAGGTTGTTGCGTTTTGAACCCCTGCTCATTGACGTGTGGCACAGCTTGCACACTGCCAAACGAGGATCGGCCTCATCATCCTTAAAGTACTCCCAAACTAAGGAGTGGCACATAGTATGGCCTGGAGCGTGACCTCTAGGAGCACTTGGGGAAGTAGTGACTCGGCCCTGGCTTCTCCCTCTTCGCAGCCCTCTGGCTCTCTCAACAGCTTGTGGGTGCTGATGTCGTCTCACAGTCTGAACCACTGCCTCCAGTTGCCTCATCCACCCAAGTAGGATCTGTCCCCTCATCATCCCCCAGGTCTTCCTCAGACTCCACAGTGACGTCCCTGACAACTACCTCCGACAACAGTGTCTCGTCGTCATCTTCCACCAGCTCCTCAGAAGCCACTGCTAACTCCCCACTCTCATAACCCGGAGACTGCAAAAGGTCCTGAGAATCAGGGCATAGCAGCTCGTCCACTGGCACATCAGGGAAGTGGTGGCTGAAGAGTTCCATGGATAAATTTTGTCCGTAGGACATACCCCTAGAGCGTTCTGGCTGGGGAGAAGGAGGGCGAGTTGGAGGACAGACACCCTGGCTCAGAAAATTCGACTGGCTGGATGAGGGGGCAGACGAAACGTGGCTGGACGTGTTCTCTGCAATCCACTGAACCACCTCCTGTTGTTGTTTGGGGTCTGTCAGAGTTGTAGGACGCTGCCCTACCAACTTCTGGAATTGACCAGGCACCCTGACCTTACGAGTTTCCACTGTACCCACAGCAGCCGGCACTGTGTCACCACGCACACGACGGTCATCACCGCTGACCACTGCACCACCACGATTCCCACCTCTCCCTCCACGACCACCTCTTCCACCTCTCCCAGATCTTCCCCCTCTCCCCCTGACCCTGGGGTTCTCCATGTGCACAGTAGCAGTATTATATTATTATAATTGTAAAGGATCAATACGGTATCTATAGACTCTGAGGTATAGAGCAGGCTGATGAAATGTATTCACTAGTCACTGCAACGTGTATTACGGATCAGTGAAATTAAACGGACAATGTAGATAGATATGCAGGTACGATTATTTTCAGACCTATCCAAAAAAAGATGTACGCAGTTTGCGCAAATAAAACGGGAATCCACAGATCAATACGGAATCTATAGACTCTGAGGTATATAGCAGGCTGATGAAATGTATTCACTAGTCACTGCACCGTGTATTGCGGATCAGTGAAATTAAACGGACAATGTAGATAGATATGCAGGTACGATTATTTTCAGACCTATCCAAAAAAAGATGTACGCAGTTTGCGCAAATAAAACGGGAATCCACAGATCAATACGGAATCTATAGACTCTGAGGTATATAGCACACTGAAGAAATGTATTCACTAGTCACTGCACCGTGTATTACGGATCAGTGAAATTAAACGGACAATGTAGATAGATATGCAGGTATGATTATTTTCAGACCTATCCAAAAAAAGATGTACGCAGTTTGCGCAAATAAAACGGGAATCCACAGATCAATACGGTATCTATAGACTCTGAGGTATATAGCACGCTGATGAAATGTATTCACTAGTCACTGCACAGTCATGCACAGGAATATATCTGTTGTATATCTATCTATGTATAGTTTGATCTATGTGGCTGGACAAGGTGTACCAGGCACAGCTCTGCACAGAATGCAGGCTTACAGCATATACTGTATAGTTTTCTTCAGAGAATCAATTGGTTTTTAAAAGACTATTGTGGCTTCCTATTCCTACACAGAATACAGGCTTACAGTATATACTGTATACTGTTTTTCAGAGTATAAATATTCTTTAAAAAGACTGTTGAGGCTTCCTATCCTAACTCCTAACTGCTTGCTGCACACACTACTCGAGCTAACACTGTCTCTGTCTGTCTCTTCTCCTTCCCAAAAGCACAATGAGGCTGATGCTGCAGGTCCCTTCCTTATGTAAATTTAGGTCACATGTCACTGCCAGCCAATCACTGCTGGGGAGGTATAGGGGATGTTACATCACAGCAGGCGTTCCCACAGGCTTGCCTTTGATGCTGATTGGCTGAAAAAAACGGGCATTTCAAACTGGCAGTGACACACGAATCATCACGAATCCTCGCTGGCTCGGGATGCCGAGCCAAGCCGAAGCGGGCAATATTCGTGCGAATCCCGAATATTGCCGCTTCAGCTCGCTCATCACTAGTAGAGATGTGTCTACTGCTAGCACTCTGTGGCATTGACCTGGTTTCTAATATGAGCTGCTGTTAACCTGCGATTTCTAGGCTGATGACCTTATCCTCCGCAGCAGAGGTGACTCTTGGTCTTCATTTCCTGGGGCGGTCCTCATGTGATCCAGTTTCTTTGAAGCGCTTGATGGTTTTTGCGACTGCACTTGGGGACACTTTCAAAGTTTTCCCAAATTTTCGGGCTGACTGACCTTCTTTTCTTAAAGTAATTATGGCCACTCATTTTTCTTTACTTAGCTGCTTTTTTCTTGCCCTAATACAAATTCTAACAGTCTATTCAGTAGGACTATCAGCTGTGTATCCACCTTACTTCTGCCCAATACAACTCATCGTCCCAACCCAATTTATAAGTCAAGAAATCCCACTTATTAAACCTCACAGGGCACACCTGTGAAGTAAAAACCATTTCAGGTGACTACCTCTTGAAGCTCATCAAGAGAATGCTAAGGGTGTGCAAAGCAGTAATCATAGCAAAAGGCGGCTTCTTTGAAGAACCTAGAATATAAGACATATTTTCAGTTGTTTCACACTTTTTTGATAAGTATATAATTCCACATGTGTTAATTCATAGTTTTGATGCCTTCAGTGTGAATCTACAATTTTCATAGTCATGAAAATACAGAAAACTCTTTGAATGAGAAGGTGTGTCCAAACTTTTGGTCTGTACTGTATATAATCCGTGATTGGCAGCTTGTAAATGTGAAAGAAATAGTTGCGGCGTTATTCGCCATACAAATAGACAAGCGCCATATAGTGCTAAATTCTTCAGTGTAGTTGACTTGCCAAAAAGATCAGTGAATCCGTGTTTGTGGGGTTGTTCTTTTAAATAACTATTTGTGGCGTTATTCGCCATCCAAACAGAAAAGCGTGATATTGTGTTAACGTAGTTAGTGAAGTTGACTTGCCAAAAATCCAGTGAATCTGTGTTAGTGGGGTTGCTTTTTTAAATCACTATTTGCATGAGCTGCCACTTGTGAACGTCAAAGTTACACAGGGGAGGTTTGCTGTCTGTCTGCATCATCAAGAAATCGTTGATGGCCTTCATCTGCTCATATAGTGGGTCCAACATGTGGAGGGTGGAGTTCCAACGGGTGGAAATGTTGCATATCAGGCGATATTGGGGAAAGCTATTCTGCCTTTTCAGAGTAAGAAGGTCATGCTTTGAGGTGTAAGACTTCAAGACATGCTATACAACCAGATTAAAGACATGTGCAATGCAGGGCGTATAGGCAAGTCCTCCTTGACGCAGCACTGACACGATGTTCTTTCCATTAATGGTGAACATGGTTCTGATCTTCAGTTGGCAAGGAGCCACCATGATTCTCTTGAAGGACATAGAGCAGTTCCTCCCCGTTGTGACTACATTCTCCCAGGCAAACCAGGTGCAGTACAGAGTGAGACTCCTGTGCTCTGCACAGGTGGTATGCTGGAGTACCACTCCGAATTGTGCCTGCAGGAGGCTGAGGATGAGGAAGCAGAGGAGGACATTTGTGCAGGACCTACAACTTGAGAATGCGGAGGCAGCAGTGTGGCTTGGCAGGAACCACATTTACCCAGTGGGCAGAAAAGGACATGCATTGTCCTTGACCGTACTTACAGCTTCGCAACTTGGCACTGCCATGAACTTTAGCAGACACCGACAGGCTCAAGGATTGGCCCACCTTCTGTTCAACATATGTGTGCAAGGCTGGTAAGCCTTTTTAGAGAAGTAAAGATAGCTTGGGACTCTCCACCATGGCTTGGCACAAGCCATCTGAAAGGTGCAGAGTCCACCACATGGAAAGGTAGGGACTGCAGTGCCAGCAACTTTGTCAAGAGCACGTTCAGCTTCTGCACCATTAGATGATTGCACGTGTACTGTTGTCTTTTAACAATCATCTCGGTGATAGATTGCTGATTAAAGGGGCACTATCGCTAAAAAAATAAAAAACATATGTTATAAAACATTAAAAATGATCTCCACTCTGGAGATCGCAGCCTGAAACCAGGTAAGTTGTCTGTGCCCCCCCTTGTAGTGCCCCCCTCGTGCCTCCGTTGCCCCCCGGTCCTGCCCCTCCTGCGCTGTATTATATGATGGCAGCGGCTCAGGATCGGAGCCGCTGCCATCAGCAGATAGTGTGAGCTGTAATTACAGCTCACACTCTGCTGCTACAGCTGAAAATCGGTGTTGGCACCGATTTCAGCTGTTTAACCCCATGGATGCTGTGGTCAGAAGCCGCCCGCAGCATCCATGGGGTTAAGAGGAAGGGAGCTCCCTCTCTCTTCCATCGGGCCGCCGCTGCTGCAGTGGCAGCGGCCCGATGGTTACCATGGCAACCGGACGCTTTACAAAAGCGTCCTGGCTGCCATGTACCTAAGGCTGATCAGACCCTCAGGGTCTGATCAGCCTTAGTGTAGCACTGATACAGTGCATTGCAATAGATTACTATTGCAATGCACTGTATAGCCATCAAGCCCACTGGATCTTCAAGATCCAAATGGTTCTTGATAAGTTAAAAAAAGTGTAAAAAGAAAGTAAAAAAGTGTAAAAAGAAAGTTAAAAAAGTGTAAAAATAAAGTTAAAAAAGTGTAAAAAAAAATAAAGTTTAAAAAAAAAATTTAAAAAAAGCGCCCTTTTTCCCCAAATGAAGTAAAAAAAAAAAAAAGAAAAAGTACACATATTAGGTATCGCCGCGTCCATATCGACCGGCTCTATAAAAGCATCACATGGTCCACCCCGCCAGGTGTACGCAAAAAAAAAAAAAATCTATACCAAAACAGCCATTTTTTATCACCTTGCCTCACAAAAAATGTAATATCAGGCTATCAAAAAGGCGTATTTACCCAGAAATGGTACCAATCAAACAGTCATCTCGTCCCGCAAAAAATGAGCCCCTACCTGAGACAATTGCCCAAAAAATAAAAAAAACTACAGCTCTCAGACAATGGAGACACAAACATAATTTTTTTTTCAAAAATGATATTATTGTGTAAAACTTAAATAAATAAATAAAAATATATATGTTAGGTATCTCCACATCCGTAACAACCTGCTCTACAAAAATATCACATGAGTTAACCCCTCAGGTGAACACAGTAAAAAAATTAAAAAACAGAGTCAAAACAGCCATTTTTTATCACCTTGCCTCACAAAAAATGTAATAACAGGTGATCAAAAACGAGTATTTACCCAAAAATGGTACCAATCAAACTGTCATCTCGTCCCGCAAAAAATGAGCCCCTACCTGAGACAATTGCCCAAAAAATAAAAAAAACTACAGCTCTCAGACAATGGAGACACAAACATAATTTTTTTTTCAAAAATGATATTGTGTAAAACTTAAATAAATAAATAAATAAAAATATACATGTTAGGTATCTCCACGTCCGTAACAACCTGCTCTACAAAAATATCACATGAGTTAACCCTTCAGGTGAACACAGTAAAAATAAAAAATAAAAACAGGGTCAAAAAAGCCATTTTTTGGCACTTTACATCACAAAAAGTGCCCCTAAAAATAGTACCAATAGTACCAATCTAACCGTTACCTCTTCCCGCAAAAAATAAGCCCCTACCTGAGCGAATAGCCCAAAAAATAAAAAAAATACAGCTCTCAGACAATGGAGACACTAAAACATATTTTTTTTTGTTTCAAAAATTATATTATTGTGTAAAACTTAAATAAATAAAAAAATATATGTAATGTCATGAAGGGGTTAAGACTGCACTGTGTTTATTTTCCCTGTACTGTGACATCACTGTGTTTATTATCCCTGTACTGTGACGTCACTGTGTTTATTTTCCCTGTACTGTTACATCACTGTGTTTATTATCCCTGTACTGTGACATCACTGTATTTATTATCCCTGTACAGTGACATCACTGTGTTTATTATTAGTGTTGAGCAAGCTGCTGGATGGGAGGAATCACTACAAAGAAGAAGCCTGAGGAGTTAAGTGGTCTGTGTTTGTTTGTTTGTTTTCTATTTTTCAGGATAGTGAATGCTGAGGACTACGTCGGATTCGGTGGATTACGTCGGACCAGCTTTTTTATTTTTTTAAATAAAATGCTCAAACAGGGGTCTGGGGGAGTATTTATTTCAATAAACTATTTTATAAGTGTGTGTGTTTTTTTACAACATTGCAGTTTTAGTAATCATGGCTATCTACAGACGGCCCTGATTACTAATACTGGGCTTAGTGCTGGCCGGTATGGCCAGCACTAACCCCAACATCTATTACCCCGGCACCCACCGCCACCAGGGGTGTCGGGAAGAGCCGGGTACCTGCAGGACCAGACCTTCTAAATTGAGGGTCCGATTCTGGGGCGGCTGCAGGCTGGTACCATTAGGCTGGGAAGGGCCAATAACCATGTCCCTTCCCACCCTGGTAGTGCCAGGCTGCCGCTGCTGGTTGTATCTGGCTGGAGAAGGAAAAAAAGGGGAGAACCCCACGCCATTTTTTTTCAAAAATAATTAAATAATTTTAAAAAATGTCGTGGGGTCCCCCCTTTTTTCCTTCTCCAGCCAGATACAACCAGCAGCGGCAGCCTGGCACTACCAGGGTGGGAAGGGACACGGTTATTGGCCCTTCCCAGCCTAACAGTAACAGCCTGCAGCTGCCCCAGAACCGAACCCTCAATTTAGAAGGTCCGGTCCTGCGGGTACCTGGCTCTTCCCGACACCCCTGGTGGCGGTGGGTGTCGGGGTAATAGATGTTGGGGTTAGTGCTGGCCATACCGGCCAGCACTAAGCCCAGTATTAGTAATCAGGGCCGTCTGTAGTTAGCCGTGATTACTAAAACTGCAGTGTTGTAAAAAAAACAACACCACACTTATAAAATATTTTATTGAAATAAATACTCCCCCAGACCCCCGTTTGAACATTTTATTTAAAAAATAAAAAAGCTGGTCCGACGTAATCCACCGAATCCGACGTAGTCCTCTGCATTCACGATCCTGAAAAATAGAAAAAAAAACAAACAAACAAACACAGACCACTTACCTCCTCAGGCTTCTACTTTGTAGTGATTACTCCCGTCCAGCAGCTCACTCAACCAGGGCCGCTTTATCCATAGGGCATATGGTGCATCTGCACCGGGCCCACCAATAGGTCACGTGGGGGGGTCCCCCCTTACAACCGGCCGGTCACATAAATTATTATTTTTTTTTTTATTTCCCGGAGAGGTAGGTGGGGGGGTTCGCTAGCCGGGGCGCACGCTCACCTGTAAACTTAGGTAGCGGTGAGGCGGCGCCATCCAGCTCCAGTGCGGCTCCGCCGGTGGGCGGCGCGATGAAGTGACGCGGGCGGCGCCTTCGACGCCTGCGACGTTCCTCAAGAGACCCGCCAGAAGAGGCTGGCTGGGTCTGCATCGTGGGACCACGGACCGCGCCAGGACAGGAGTATAAACTGCCCTCCTACATGCTGCCCTAAACCTAGCCCCTGCCACCCTATTTCAAACCCCCAATACTGGCCCTGCCTTAACCCTGGCCTCTAACCCTAATATTGACCCCAACCATAATACAGGCCCCTGACCCCCTAATACTGGCCCTGCCTGACCCCTAACCCTGGCCTCTAACCCTAATATTGACCCCAACCATAATACAGGCCCCTGACCCCCTAATACTGGCCCTGCCTGACCCCTAACCCTGGCCTCTAACCCTAATTCTGACCCTGCATTGACCCCAACCGTAATACAGGCCCCTGACCCCCTAATACTGGCCCTGCCTGACCCCTAACCCTGGCCTCTAACCCTCAATACTGGCCCTGCATTGACCCCAACCGTAATACAGGCCTCTGACCCCCTAATACTGGTCCTGCCTGACCCCCTAACCCTGGCCTTTAACCCTCAATACTGGTCCTGCATTGACCCCAACCATAATACAGGCCCCTGACCCCCTAATACTGGCCCTGCCTGACCCTTAACCCTAGTACTGGCCCCTGACCCCTACTCTGTAACTGACCTCTAACCTTGGACCCCTAACCCTGATACTGGCCCCTGACCCCCTAGAATCGACCCCAAATACTGGCCCTGTCTCACCCCCAAATACTGGCCCTGTTTCCCCCCCCCTTCCCTTATACTGGCCCTGTCCTTCTCCCTAATCCCTGTACTGACCCCTACTCTGGTACTGACCTCTAACCCTGGACCCCCTAACCCTAATACTGAACTCTAATACTGTCCCTAACCCTAATATTGACCGCTAACCCTAATGTACGGTACTGACCCCTAATACTTTCTCCTTTACATCACCATATTTGTTTTGTGATCCACAATTGCGGCTCCACAAAACACGGATACTGGCACATGCCCAGCCCTATGATAAAAATGCCTGTTCTTGTCTGCAATTGCGGTCAAGAATAGGACATGCTCTATCTTTTTTCAGGGCTGTGGAGCGGAACTATGGATTTGCAGCCCCATTGAAGTTAATAGAAATACGATCATGTGAATGTACCCTAATGTTGCCTCTAACCCCAATACTGGCCCTAAGGGTGCATTCAGATGACCATATTTCTGGGTGTGCCTCCGTTCCACAATTTTGCGGAATGAGTGCAGACCCATTCAATTCAATGGGGCCGCAAAAGATGCTGACATCACACCATGTACTGTCCACATCTGTAGTTCCGTTCCGTGGCCCCACAAAAAATATAAAGCAAATGTCCTATTCTTGCCTGCAATAATATGCATTTCTATATAGGGCTGGCACTGTGCGGTCTGCAAAATGTGTTCTGCGGATCCACAATTTGTGGGCTGCTAAACACTTTCGGTCGTCTGAATGTAGCTTTATGCTAATACTGGCCCCTAACCCCAATACTGGCCCCTAACCGCCAATACTGGCCCCTAACCGCCAATACTAGCCCCTGACACCAATAGTAGCCCCTAACACCAATACTAGCCCCTAACACCAATACTGCTCCCTAACCCCAATACTGGCCCCAAACCCCAATACTGGCCCCAAACCCCAATACTGGCCCCAAACCCTAACACTAATGCTAATCCTATCCCTTAAACTGACTGGAACCTTAAATACAACCCCCAATACCTCACACAGTGACCATAATATATGACCGTCCACATATATCTGTATGCACTGCATCTTTTATACCTCACACCTGACACATAGTATACATACAGAGTACTGATACGTCAGGTACAAGGTATAATAGATGCAGTGGGTAAACGTATATAGTATATACAGCAGTGTACTGGTATGTGAGGTATAATAGATGTAGTGTGTACAGATATATAGTATATACAGCAGTGTACTGATATATGAGGTATAACACATGCAGTGTGTACAGGTATATAGTATACAAAGCAGTATACATCACACCTCCCATGTCAGTACACTGCTGTATATACTATATATCTGTACACACTGCATCTATTATACCTCACACATCAGTACACACTACATCTAATACACACCGTATCTGTGTGTAGCACTAATGCTGCTGTTATATTCAGGGCACAGTATGTGGCACTGAGATGAGTCTGTGTCAGTCTGCAGGATGTGTTGGTAAAGTGTGAAGATAAAGAGATCTTCTCGGCAAAATCTGCAGAGCTGAATTGTGGACGGAAGAAGTCATCATGGTGGTCTGAGCCAGATGGGGAAGAACTCAGGAGAAGACGTCACCTGTAAGTAACTAAATGGAAATGATTATTCTGCTATTGACTGTGTATGATGAGTGTTGTAGTCACCTGGATGATCTACAGCTAAGGGGTTGTTCACACATCAGTTATTTGATCAGTTATTGCCATCAGTTATTGTGAGCCAAAACCAGGTGCGGGTCAAAAACACCAAACAGGTGCAGATCTTTTCATTACACCTGATCTCTGTTTAGTGTCCACTCCTGGTTTTGGCTCACAATAACTGATGGAAATAACTGATCAAAAAACTGATATGTGAACAACCCCTTAGGCTACTTTCACACTGGCGTTTTCAGGATCCGTTTGTGAGATCCGTTCCAGGGTCTCACAAACGGTCCTGAACTGATCAGTTTCCCCTAATGCATTCTGAATGGATAAGGATCCGTTCAGCATGCATCAGTTTGCCTCCGTTCCGTCTCCATTCCGCTCTGCAAGCGTTTTGGTGTCCACTTGACCAAGCGGAATGGATGCGGATCCGTCTCCGCTCCAATGCAAGTGAATGGGAGCGGATCCGTTTGCTAATGCACATTAGCAAACGGATCCGTTCCCTATGGGACTTTCAAACATAGGCAAAACATAGGCAATGCTGATCCGTTCTGAACGGAAGCAAACGAATGCATTTTCTGGCGGATCCGTCTGAACGCAAGTGTGAAAGAAGCCTAATGATGGGTGGTAGCATGCTGTTTTGTGCAACAACAACTCCCAGCATCCCTTTGCACATGTTCAGGCCATACTGGGAGCTGTAGTTGCACACCCTACACGGTCATATGGCGAGGGATGACCTGACTACTCAGATGGTTCTGGTGCTGTATTTATGTAGAGAACCTGGTTCTGGTGCTGTATTTATGTAGAGAACTTGGTTCTGGTTCTGTATTTATGTAGAGAGCTTAGTTCTGGTTCTGTATTTATGTAGAGAACTTGGTTCTAGTGATGTATTTATGTAGAGAACTTGGTTCTGGTTCTGTATTTATGTAGAGAGCTTAGTTCTGGTTCTGTATTTATGTAGAGAACTTGGTTCTGGTGCTGTATTTATGTAGAGAACTTGGTTCTGGTGCTGTATTTATGTAGAGACCTTGGTTCTGGTTCTGTATTTATGTAGAGAACTTGGTTCTGGTGCTGTATTTATGTAGAGAACTTGGTTCTGGTGATGTATTTATGTAGAAAACTTGGTTCTGGTGCTGTATTTGACTTATGGGTTTGGTTTGGTGCTGTGTGTATGTAGTGATCTTGGTTCTTGCTCTGTATTTGTGTGTTAACCCCTTCACCCCCAGCGCCGTACATGTACGGCGCTGGGGCGATGCGGGCACATGGCGCCCGCTCGCGGGTGCGGCGGGCGTCATGGCCGGCAAGTCTCTGCTGTTTCTAACAGCAGAGACTTGCCGCTACCTACTACATCGGCGGCGTCTTCCGGGTTGACTAGATGCCGTGATCACGGCATCTAGTTGCGGCTAAACCCGGAAGCGTTCGCTTCCGGGTGGTGTACAGACACCCCGTGTGGCCAATCGGGGTGTCTGTACACCATATGAAAACTGTAATCCTCGCTGGTGAGGATTACAGTTTTCAAAGTGCAATTCTTATTCTGGCCACTAGATGGCAGGCCAGGATAAGAAATGAGCAATTCATGTCTTTCTGAGTCTATAAAACCCAGAATTGCTCATAAAGAAAAAAAAAAAGCCACAATATATAAGCCCATATTTGAGCTTTCTAATAGTAAAAAAAAATTAAAAAAAAGTTAAAAAATATATAAAAAATAAAAAAGATGTAAAAGTTCAAATCACCCCCCTTTCCGTATAAGTAAAAATAAATACCTAAATAACAATAAATATAGACATCATGGGTATCATCGTGACCGAAAACGCCCGTACTTTTAAAATATAAAAAAAAAAATTCCAATACAGTGAATTGTGTGGCGGAAAAAAGCGTCCAAATGGCGATTTGCCGTTTTTTGTCGCTTTTTTTTTCTAAAAAAAATTAAATAAAAAGTGATCAAAAGTCATACACACCCCAGAATGGTATCAATAAAAACTTCAGATCGTCCCGCAAAAAATGAGCCCCCATACAGCTCTGTACACATAAATACCAAAAAGTTATAGGGGTCAAGATTTGACAAGGAAAGAAAAAAAAAAAAAAAGGGCAACTTTCTAATTATTTTATCACTATGAAAACGCAGGAAAAACTATACATATTAGGTATTGCCGGATTCGTACTGACCAGTAGAATGAAAGTAACGGATCAGTTTTAATGCACATCGAACGCTGTAAATAAGAAACCCGTAGAACTGTAGCGGAATAGCGTTTTCTTTGCAATTTCACCCGGTTTGGAATTTTTTTCCCGCTTCCCACTACACCGTATGCAATATTAAATGGTGGCGTTGGAAAGTACAACTTGTCCCGCAAAAAACAAGCCCTCATACAGCTATGTGAACAGAAAAATAAAAGAGTTATGGCTGTTTGAAGGCAGGGAGCGCAAAACGAAAATGCAGAACCGAAAAAAGCTCCGGGGGTGAAGGGGTTAAACAGACATCTGATGCTATACGTCTAATACTATCCATTCACATTTGCGTTTGGGTCACAGATTCTGTTAAAAAGACCGGACAGAAAAGTTCTGCATGCATCATTTAAGCAGCATATGATTATATGTTTCCAGCAAGGCCTTATGCTGTGTTTTTACCATATTGAGGCAGCAAAGGCCTTGCTGGGTAACTTATTTAACCCTATGCTGCATCAATAACTAATATAGCCTAAGGGCTATGTTTAGATACAAGCAGTATAGGGTTAAAAAGGTTACTTACCAAGGCCTTTTGCTGCCTCAATATGGTAAAAACAAATAAAATTTGGTCTTTATTTATTTTTTTAAGGAGGCAAAATGCATGTGGGGGCGGGGCAAGGGTGGAGCGTGTGGGGGCAGGACAGGGGTGGAGCGTGTGGGGCGGAACAGGGGTGGAGCGGGGGGGCGGGAGAGGGGTGGAGCGGGGGGGGCCCACTCTTGATCTTTGCACTGGGCCCACCAATGTCTTAAAACGGCCCTGCACTCAACACTAATAATAAACACAGTGATGTCACAGTACAGGGATAATAAACATTGATGTCACCGTACAGGGATAATAAATACAGTGATGTCACCATACAGGCATAATAAATACAGTGATGTCAGATCAAACTCAGTCATGCACTACCACCCTAACTCTGCTATCTGTCAGTGGAGAAAATCCCTGTGGTGGAGGAATAATCAGCATCACAATTGGAAATAGCATAGGAGGCACAGTCAGCAATGTTATCACAGTGCAGACCACAACAAGATGGCCGCTGGACACTGTATTGCGGAAGACAATCTCTTGTTATCAGATAAGCAAGTAAGTGCAGCGTGATGTCACAGGAGGTGTAAATAGCCAGATAACAGTTTACAGCACTGGGCTACAGACGGCTTCCCTACACTCAACTTTTCAGCTGGTCAACATAGGAAGTTCTACACAATTATTATGACTTTTTTAAATTTATAAGCACAAAAAATTCTAAAACTTACATTGCATGTTTTAACATTTTAGATATATTTCTAATTTTTGACGACAGTTCTCCTTTAATGACGAGTGACGAGGAGTAGGAGAAGGAGGATCATTGGGACCAGTAGATGATCGGAAGGAAACACAGCTCACTTCTGCTGAGGTGGTGGAGCCTTGACTGCTGGAGAAAGTGAGCGGGCCACTGGGTGATGCAGCGGTTGCTGCATCAGGCTGTACCACGAAATTTGTGCCATGGTCTTCCCAGGCAACTTTAGGGTGACTCTGCATGTGTTGACGCAGGGCCGTGGTGCCAACACTGACACCCTGGCCACGCTTCACCTTCTGCCCTCAGATTCTATGGCCATGCTGACGTCCTCTGGTGGCTTGTTGAAAAATTCCTACACAGCTGAATATGGCATTTTCCCCCCCCACCACTCTGTGCTGACTGCCTGCTGCCGCTGAATCTGCAAACCTGTGCACTGCTACTGTAGTTCCCCACAGGTTTCATCAACCAAACAAATGCTAGTAGTTTATTTCCAGACAACATAAAGTCCATCAAACTATAAATATATATATAAATATAGCTTTCTTTAGCTTGAAACAAACGATTAACAAAAATATGCTTTACTGCAGCACAAAGTCCACAATAAAACAGTCTTTTTCTTTTCAGGAGTAAGGCACAGTTCACAAGTTGTGAAGTCTTTGTTCTCACCATGCTAGAGGTATAAGGTTTTCCCTGGTTCACACCATCTCCATGCACTGCTCCATCCAACATACCCCACCTGAGCAGCTCCTAGGGGAGCTTTTATTTGCCTGCACTTGTGGGTGGAGAAGTAGCCAATTCAACCTATTAGTACCAGGTATGGAACATATCGCTCTTGCCAAATTAACTGCCTCACTTTATCACACATCCAGGCCATAGACCTGGACATTTACTCCTAACAATGTATTCGTGAAAGGGCATCTGCATTCTGATGTTTGCGTCCAGGCCTGTTTCACTTTAAATTTATATTCCTGGAGGGCCAATAACCACCTGGTTGCTCTGGGATTCCTGTCCTTATTCTGTGCCATCCAAGTCAAGGGGGCATGATCTGAGATCCACCTGAATGGCCTACCCACCAAATAGTACCTAAGGGAATCTAAAGCCGACTTTATGGCTAGGCAATCCTTCCCACTATTGAATAATTTTTTTCTGCAGGTAACAATTTCCCCACAGGATGTTCTTCCCCACCTACCACTTGTGACAAAACTGCACCCAGCCCTACGGCCCAAAAATGTTCTAAGTTGCTTTTTAGTAATGGGCCTGGACCAATTTTGAATCGCCGCAATCTTATTTATCTGGGCCTTAATCACTCCTCTGCCCACTATGTAGCCCAGATATTTGGCATCCTTCACATTTTTCAGAGTTGGCAGTGAAACCAGCCTTTCTGAGGGAGTTGATTACACTCTGGACCATATGTAAGTGGCTGTCCCAGTTCATACTAAAAACTACAATATCATTTAGATATGCAGCTGTATCCTCCCTATGAGGTCTTAGAACCTTGTCCATAGCCCGTTGAAAATGTGGCTGGGTCACCCTGTAAACCAAATGGCATGGTTACATATTGACAGAAGCTATCCGGGGTAGAGAAGCCAGTCTTCTCTTTGGATTCTTCAGACAGAGGGATTTGCCAGCATCCCGTAGTGAGGTCTAATGTTGTAATGCATCGGTCTGGTCCAAGTCTTTCAATTAACTTGTCAATCCGAGACATGGGGCATGCATCAAACTTGGAGACCGCATTTAACTTTCACATGCCATTAGGTTTTGGAACCAAGACAATTGGACCACCCACTAGAGGATTCCTCAATAACACCAAGTTCCAGCATTTTTCTCACTTCTGTTGAGATATCCTTTTCCCTTGGTTCAGGGATTGGATATGGGGGTACATTAACCCTAACATCTGTGACAATTTCATGTTTTATTATATCCGTTTTGCCTGGATTTTCTGTAAAGAAATCCTTGTTTCTTTGGAGTAACTCTTGGCTTTTGGGGTTGAGACAAAGTATTAGCTACCTTTACTTTATTTATCTCTTCATCACCTTCTTTTTGGGGGATTACCTATGTCAACAATGACTGCTTCTCCTTCCATGGCTTAATTAGGTTTACATGGTCAATCTGATATGGTTTTCTCTTACCGTGCTGAAACACTTATAATTAACCAATTCAATTTTCTCTACAATTTCAAAGGGTCCCTGCCACTTACCCAAAAACCTGCTCTCCACTGTTGGTATAAGCACCAAAACACGGTCGCCCAGTCTGAACTCTCGGACCTTAGCATGTTGATTATACACCTTGCACTGAGCTTCCTGGGCTTCTAGCAAGTGCTGCGTAACCACTGGCATTATGGCTTGTATTCTATCCTCCATTTGGTGTATATGTTCCACGTACACTTTTATACAGACTGACCTTTTGTTAACAGGTCTCGTTTACTACATCAAACAGTCCACGAGTGAGATGGCCATAGAGCAATTCAAAAGGCGAAAACCTGTGGAGGCTTGTGATACCTCACGAATGTCAAAAAGTAAGTAAGGTAACAACAGCATATCCCAATCTCGACCATCTTTTCCCACCACATACTTTTGATAGTCTTGTTGAACCTTTCAGTGAGGCCATCTGTTTGCAAGTGGTAGACAGAGTGGGCAAATGCTTTATCTGAAATAGTTTACATAGTTTATTATTTTGGACATAAATGGCGTGCCCTGAGCAGTAAGAATTTCCTTTGGTAAACCTGTTCTGGTAAATACATGAAATAATTCCTTGGCAATTACTTTTGAAGATGTGTTTCATAATGGTATAGCCTCAGGGTACCTAGTTGCATAATCCAGGATCACCAGATGCACTGGTGACCTCTGGCAGACTTGACTAGGGGACCTACTAGATCCATTGCTATGCACTCAAAGGGTAACTCTATAATAGGTAGGGGAACTAAAGAACTGCATAAATGTGGCCCCGGAGTGCTAATCTGACATGTGGGACAGGAGTCACAGAAGTCTTTAACTTCCCTATATACCCCAAGCCAAAAGAACTGCTGCAAAATGTGTTCTTGTGTTTTTTTTTTCTACCCCTAAATGTCGTCCTAAAATATGTGCATGGGCCATTTCAAGCACCTTGCGCCTATAAGGCTGAGGCCAAGGCGTAGCTATAGTGGGTGCAGAGGTAGCAGTTGCTACCGGGCCCAGGAGTCTGAGGGGGCCTAAAGACCGTTGTGGTGCATAAGACACCAGTATTATAGAAAGTGCATACTGGTTAAGTTATACTTCTGGCTGGAGGGAAGGGGGCTAGGTCAAGAATTTGGCATGGGGGGGGTTAACAATTTTTTCCTCAGGCAGCAAGAAGGCTAGGTGCTTCGCTGCCCCTGGTCACAAAGCACTGTTAACTTAATACAATAGGGCATTAATCAATACAAAATATAGATATGTCACGTCTGTCTCAGGCACCTTTTAGGTTTTCCAAGGCCTTTTTAAGGCTCGGATCTCTGAACTGAACAAGTCCCAAAATTTGCCCTAGGAATTTCCAGATCGGGCAATTCCTGCTGAGAGAGAGAATCCTCAGGCTCATCACTGGCTAAGACACAAAAAGGAAAAGAACTTTCATCAACATCATCATTAGTCAATTGGACAGACAAGCCTTTCTTACATGCAGTTCCCTCTTTATCTGCAGCCCCCATAGCTTTTTCCCACAGCAACCAGAAAAGAGGAAAGTCACATCCCAGATTAAGTTCATGTATCAGTCCAGGCACAACCCCTACCTCGCAAGTAATCGTTCCAAGAAAAGTGTGAAAAGAGACCTCAGCAAAAGGGGAACTGTACTGAAAGTTTTCTTTTGGGGAACACCATTTTAAGGGAAATCTTAGCCCAGAGCAAGGTGACCACACTGCCAGTGTCCAGAAGGGCTAGTACCTCGTGGCCATCTATCCACATCTTACAGACTCTGCCTAGAGTCCTGGTGCACTGCAGTGGCAACACTCAGAGGGTGAGCAAACAGGCACATTCGCCTGGTCACACTACAGTCCATGGGCTCCTCAGTCCGTGGGCACTGAGCCATGATGTGCCCAAGCTCATGACATCTCCAGCAATGAGGTCCAGAAGGTTGTTGAGGTAGGCATACCCCCGGCAAAGGAACTGGATGGAAGAACCTAAAGAGTGGCAACCCTTGGTCTCCTATTCTTTTCCACAGTATTTCCGGTAAGTCAAGTTTTCCCCTGACATGGCTCTCAGTGACAGCATATCTTTCCAGAGTGCCAATCATTTGTTCAGTGGTCTGGGCATCACTCTGCATTACCCAGTACTACAAGTCTCTGGAAAATGACCTGGTCCACCACCTCCTGTGAGGATGACTTTTCTGGCTCAAGCCATTTATTAACTTTATAAGGTCATGCACCTGTGACTGGGGAGGCTTACTGGTATCATATTGCCACTCATGCACCTTCTGGGCATGGACAGCCAAGGTAACCCCCCACTCGTGCAAGTATCTCTGCTTTTAGGATTCTCAGTAGAAAAATCACAAACTTTTAGTGGCTCACCTGCAAGTAGTGGTGCCAGGACTTCAGCCCACTGGGATTCTGGTAAATGTTCCGTTTCAGCAGTTTGCTCAAACAATGTCAGGTAGACCTCTACATCCTCTCCTTCTAACCATCCGTTGCATTACTCTCTGTACCAACATCAGCGGGTTGTCCAGGGCAACGGTCTGAGAGGGGCCTGTTGAACAATCCTAGTCACCTTTAGCATAGCCAGTTGCTCCATGACCAGTTTATTAGTTTGTTGTTGTACTTGCATGGCCTCTGCATGTGCCTGTTGTTGCTGGATGCTAGCTTGCACCAACTGCTGGATTCATTCCTCCATGTTTGAGGATTGTTTGGGGTGCAGAACAGCAGCTTTCAGCCAGGACATATGTTTCTCTTGTTTTCCTGGTGCTTCTGGCAGATTCACTTAGCAGCAAAGAGGTAACACAATACATGCCCACAGCATGCCTCCACCATATGTAACAGTGTGGGGAATTAGCTCTGGCAAAAAGACACTCAGTCCAGGTTTCTTCAACCAAACGCTAGTAGTTTATTTCCAGACAACATAAAGTCCATCAAACATATTTCTTTAGCTTGAAACAAATGATTAACAGAAATATGCTTTACTGTCTTTTTCCTTTTGGTAGTAAGGCACAGTTCCGACCTTGTGAAGTCTTTGTTCTCACCACACTAGAAGTATATGGTTTTTCCTAGTTCACAGTCCTCTGAGTCAGTAGCACGTCATCTCTATGCACTGCTGCATCCAACATACCCCACCTGAGCAGCTCCTAGGGGAGCTTTTATTTGCCTGCACCTGTGGGTGGAGCAGTAGCCAGGTTAACCTCAGTACCTGGTATGGAACATATCTCCCTTGCCAAATAACCCCCTCACTTTATCACAATAAATAAACTAAATAAATTTTGTATTAGACTGAAATTTCCCCCTAGAAGCAAGGATGAATGGATGTACTTATAGATAGACTAAATACACCCCCAAAATTTGTAGTATCAAACCTCAATTTCACCTCAGAATCAAAGATGAATGGATATATTTATATATAAAATGAAAACACCCCAAAACTTGTTGTAACAGACCAAAATTTCACCCCAGAAGCAAGGAGGAATGAATGTACTTCTATATAAAAAATAAAATAAAATAAAAACAACCCAAAACTTGTTGTATCAGACCGCAATTTCTCCCCAGAATTAAGGGTGAATGGATGTATTTATATAAATGGTAATTACGCTTACCTGTAATTGTATTTCCTGGAAGTCTCTATGACTGCACCCTTGAGCTTAGCCCCGCCATATCAGGGACAGGAAAAACATGTAGAGAGATTAAATTGCCCCTCCCTACCTACACTCAGTGTATCACAAAGAACTCCTTCGAGGAAGTATATAAGGAAAAAAAAACTTGTTTTTGTATATTATATATATATATATATATATATATATATATATATATATATATATATTATACACACACACACATACATACATATATACATATACATACACATAGTACAGACCAAACATTTGGACACACCTTCTCATTCAAAGAGTTTTCTGTATTTTCATGACTATGAAAATTGTAGATTCACACTGAAGGCATCAAAACTATGAATTAACACATGTGGAATTATATACTTAACAAAAAAGTGTGAAACAACTGTAAATATGTCTTATGTTCTAGGTTCTTCAAAGTAGCCACCTTTTGCTTTGATTACTGCTTTGCCCACTCTGCTTTGCACACTCTTGGCATTCTCATGATGAGCTTCAAGTGGTTGTCACTTGAAATGGTATTCCAACAGTCTTGAAGGAGTTCCCAGAGATGCTTAGCACTTGTTGGCCCTTTTGCCTTCACTCTGTGGTCCAGCTCACCCCAAACCATCTTGTTTCAGGTCTGGTGACTGTGGAGGCCAGGTCATCTGGCGTAACATAGTAACATAGTTTGTAAGGCCGAAAAAAGACATCTGTCCATCCAGTTCAGCCTGTTTTCCTACAAGTTGATCCAGAGGAACAGTTCATAAACCTGCTGATGCAGATGTACCTGCAGCCGGTCTGTGCCACAATGGATGACTATGAGATCAGGAGACCTGATAAAGACAGTGAAAGGTCCAGTGACTTGGTAATTGGAGGAATCCCGCTAAAGGTTACACTAGATTCCCGCCAACAAGTGTCCCGGGTTATGCCTGAGATTCTGGACTTTCTAGAGAGGGGGCCAGAGACAGAGACCACAGTGTCTCTAACCTTTGAAAAGGATTATAGTTCTTGTCAGTGGGAGCTGTTAAAATGTAAGACCCTGGAGGTGGAATTCGTGTTGGGCACAGACTTTCCGTGGTTTCGGCAGCTATGGAATGGAGAGAGTGCTTTGAATGGTGCGACTGGAGAGCTCGAGGGACAAGTCGGCAACCAAGGCATTTCCCATGGCAACCACTGGATTGAAGAGTCGATATGTAACCAGGGGCTGGAGGTTCCTAAGTTCCCGAGGATGGTGGCGGTTCTCCGTGGAGATGTCCCTGGAGAGACAGCGCCCTCATCTACTGGGTGTGTCGATACCGTGACGGCGTTTGGTAAGACCGTTCCTGTTTGTGCGTGTGACATAGAAGATGTGATTTGTGGTGAGAGCCAGCGGCAGTCGCTACCTGCCGAGCCAGTAAGTGTCATGACACTGGGACTAGAGACTGCAACAAAAATGTGTGACATTGTGATAAATGGCAGTCCAGTCCAAGCGTTGTTGGATGTAAGGAGCCAGGTGAGCCTGGTTCATGGCAGCTTGGCTGCTGGGGACTATGTGTTGGACAAACACGTGAGTGTGATGAACATTCATGAGAATAGCAGAGACTATCCTGTGGCTATCGCGGAGTGCGAGACTCCAGTGGGAACTGGGACTTATGAATTTAGTGTTGCAAATATGCTCATGCATGATGTAATGTTGGGCTGTGATTTTCCCTTGTTCTGGGAGTTGCGGGGAAATGGAGACACTTCTGCAGAAAGTGGTGAAGCTCCTGCAGAACCTGTACCTGTCCCTTTAAATGAAGGTGTAAGGGAGATGCACATTGAACACAATGGTTTAGGTGCAAGGACCATTGAAAGCAATGGAGCAGATAAGGTGCAGAGTGACCGTTTCAGCATACCGGAAATACATAATGGAAATGTGGGGTCATGTAAGAGATGTGATGATGATTACATGCCTTTTTCTTTGCAGGTTGTCGGGGAAGAAGCTCCCCCTGCTGGTAAAAATGTGTATATTGAGAAAATGCTGAATAATTTTGAGAACACACAGCTAAGAGAACCCGCTGCAGGGAATATGCAGGAAAGTGTGGCAGTGTTATAGGGTGTGCCACACGTACCAGCTGCAGATAAACAGTCCCCACTGTGTTCTATGGTTACTGAGCTTGGATGCAGTGTTCATGAAGGTGTTGTAAATGTAAACCATTTAGGTGCAAGGGAGCCTGAGTGGGTTCAGGACATGAACTTGGATACTGTGGGAATTGTCTCATTGGTGCCCCTAGAGGTCAGGAATGAGACTGACAAAAGTGGTATAGCAAATGAGTATGCTGAGACTGATGGCAGCTCCAAGAGTGGGGTTGCCCTGTTAGTTTCTCGGGAAACTGGTGTGGTTGCTGGTAGCAACCAGGTGTCAGTGGTCAGTAATAACCTGGAGAATAACACCACTAAGACAGATGTCTATGGTAGACAAGGGGGTGTGGTAGAAGTGCCTGACCGACTGCTGGAAGATCAGTATAGCTGCAAACATGAGGATGATTTCTCTCTCTCTACACAGACCCTAGATATGTTAGAAAAGACACTAGTTGACTTCTTAGAGCAAATAGAGAAGTTTTCGGCCTGTTGTCAAGGAGAAGACCAAAGGCTCCAAAGAAACACCGCAAACTGCAGGGGACACAGAGAAAGTTCTTAAAGAGACTTGGAGTGGAAGTCTCTCTGCATTTCCAAATGAGAACGATGGTATTCCTACATCTGCTGTGGCAGCAGAGAAAAGCAGAAACTGCATGGTGCAGGGAACCAGCTGTGTCATAGACGTCGCTCATCTAGTACAAAAGAAGATAAATAGAAAACCTGAGGAAGAGAGTCCTCTGAAAGAGGCCAATAGGCCAGAGCCAGAGCTTGTTGAGAATGGGTCTGGAAGCGGTGATGCTGCAGGGCCAGCCGAGGTAGAGAAGATGGAAGAAGTTCCTGCTGAACAAACTGAGGCTGATGTGCATGCACAGGCCAAGAGACTCATGGCCATGAGTAGCCAGGACCTGGTTGTGAAAGACGTCTGCTCCGTTGTCAACACTTTCCAGGATGCCAACAGCCTTCTGGGGAAGAATCACGGGGAGATGCCCGACCAGTGTACAGATGCTGTCTACTACTCTAGCATGGCTCCGCTGGAACTTATACGAATGGAGACCCAAGTCCTGGGTGAACCGCTGGAAGAATTGCCAGAAGATGAAGAGTCAGATATGGGCTCCCATATCCCTAGTGCCTCCAACCTTGATGAGAAAGAAGGGGATGAGTTAAAAGTGCTGGTATATGGTGCCATGTCCAAGAGGGATGAGTAGGCTGGAGAAGCTAAAGTCGATGAGTGGAAGAAGTCCTCAGGTGCTGCAGAGGTCACAGGGGCGGAAGAAGAGTCTGCCGAAGTGGAAGAAGCCACTGAAGAAGCAGAGGACTCTGAAACTCCCGCCAAACCTAAGAAGAACAGTACTGAAGAGAAGAGCGAGCACAGAAATAGAGCTTCTAATCGTTCCAGAACAAGCAGAATCAAGCGTGCGCAGCTGAAGAGACGCCGCAAAGCAAAGAAGAAAGTGACTGGAAACGTCCATGGGTGGGAGCTACTGTGCAAACGGCTCAGTCAAGGGCTGGAGCAGTCCCGGAAAGGGCAAAAGCCAAAGAAACCGAGAGAACGAGATAAAAAAGTGCAGGAGCGTGTCATCCCTCATAAGAGAATAGAAAGAGAGGGTCTTGATATCATTTGGGGACTAGACTCCCTTAGACACTACCTATGGGATAGGAAGTTGGTGCTGATAACAAACCAAGCCCTGCGGGCCTGGGTGTGGCAGAACAAAGGGAAAACTGTAGGTAATGTGGATGCTCTGTCACGTGCATCCTGTGTTGGTGCAAGTGTTCACCCCCACGGGTTTGAACAGAGGGGGGGGTATGTGAGGCAGTGACAGGCCTCACGCTTCCTAGAGGTCTGGAGGAGATGGATATTCCAGTCCACATCCCTATTCCACCACAGGTAAGGCCACCTGGGTGTAATTACCGCTGTGATAATCCAGCCCTGAGTGTCAGTCTAGGCAGAGGAGACAGGCTGAGGAGGCCTGAGTGGTTAGAGCCGTAGGAGGCTCTGTGTGTGTGGTCTCAGCCAGGAGGGCTGAGGGGCCACAAGGCTCTGTGTAGCCTGGAAGTTTGGGGGGCCCAGTGAGCCTAGGAGAAGAGGGTCACACGGTCATAGTCGGGAGGACTATTGGACCATCTCCCCCCAAAGGTACGGTTGGAGTCACAGCCAGGAGGCTGATGGACTGAACGGCTGAAGAAGCCGCACTTAAAAGCTGTGTGTGAACAGTGTCTTTATTTAGGTGAGTTAGCTGAACTATGTTTAGTCAGAGCCCAGCCGGGCAGGTGTTGTTTTTATGATTTGTTTTGGTGTGCTGGTGCCAATAAAACTGAGTTGGACCTGAAAATCCCCGTGTTATGAAGATATTGTGTGATGTCGACCCCCTGAGAGGATACGATCCCTTACAATATATATTTTAATATTACATTCATATTCAAAATTTATAAATCTATATAATTTCCCCTTTACTGTCTTTATGTATCTATCATATTTTTTTATTTATTTATTTTTTTTTGGGGGGGACCACAGGGTACATCGTGGAGACTTCTGGGAAATACAATTACCAGTAAGTGTACTTACCATTTCCCCTAGTCTGCTGCCTGCTGCCTGGAGGATTTTTACATCCAAATGCCTTTTGCGGAAAAAACATCTACCTTAAAATGATGAGTAAAAGTGTGAACAGATTTCCAGGTAGCAGCCTTACAAATGCTTTCTAGAGAAGCAGAGGCCATCTGGGCCCAGGAGGCGGACATGCCTTGTGTCGAATGGGCTTTAGTACCTAAAGTAGAAGGCTACCCCCATTAAAGCATTCAGGACCAGAGTTAAATTCCATGGAGGGACTAAGTTATGGATGATGGGACGTAAATGTTCTGCAGTGGGGGCGGAGCCTAGCCACGGAGCCGTGCACACATGTCTGTGTGAGCTCTGCTCCTGACTGTGTGGAAACGGGCATCACAAGCTGTACCATCGCTACCAATATGGGCAAGATCGGTAAAGATAAAACCAGGAACACCCCGGGACTACAAAAACAGGTCTCCGGAGCTGGAGACATGGATAAATTCATGAAGAAAGCTGGGCCTACCCTGAGTAAGCCAAGCGGCAAGATGGTGCGGGAAGAAGACACCTCTCCCTCCAGAGAGCTCTCAGCTGAGTCGGATGGAGACAGTGAGAGCGACGCAGACGAAGCATGCTCACAGGAGCGCCTTCCAGTTTCAATGGCCTTCATGAAAAATCTCATATCAGAAGCTCTGGAACCAGTCAGGAGGGACCTCCAAGAGATAAAGCACGTTATAAGGCAAGTCTCTGAGCGGGTAGATATGGTGGAGGTGAACCAAGGAGCACTGTGGATTTGGCACAGCAGTGGCTACTAGCCTAGATAATTTACAGGCCCATGTTAACTACTTATATAATCTGGTCGAGGACCAAGAGAACCGCGAGCGTAGAAACAACCTACGCCTTAAAGGCCTCCCTGAAGCCATACCACCAGAAAGTTTAATGGCGTCAGTATCAGAACTGTTCACTCTGCTTCTAGGTACAGATGCGTCTGTTGACCTGACAATGGACAGGGCTCATAGAGCCCTATGCCCACCACCTAGACAAAACGAACCCCCGAGGGATGTCATATGTTGCATGGTTCACTATCAATCCAAGGAAGCGATTTTAAAAGGTGCAAGAACCTCTCCTGCGTTTGAATTTGCTGGAACCCGTATACAAGTTTTCCAGGACCTGTCACCCATGACACTACAAAATAAGAGACTTATGAAGCCACTTTTAGAGGTCCTTAAAGGGAAGTCTATCACTTACCGCTGGCTGCACCCCTTCGGGCTTCTTATCAACACCCCTTGGAGAAAGCTAATTGTAAGATCCCATGCTGATATACAAGGAGTCTACAAGGCCCTGAAAATTACATCACTAGACATTCCCGATTGGAACACTGCTAAGGACTTAGCAGACTTGCCACCACTACCATTTATCTCCCCCTGGACTCCCTCACACTCTGCAAAGCAGCAAAGACAGAGGAGAAGTATGGACAAACTCACGCCTAGGAAATTACAAGTAGACACTGATGGCTGAGATGACGTCTTGCACAAGACAATGTGCTTCTGAGATACCTGTTGCTTGTACTACTTGACACCACTACCTATAGCTGAAGATGCCAGCCATACTAATATGATACCACTATTGCCCATCATATGCTCCCATATCCTCTCTCTAAACTTCACTATCATCCTATTTTCCATTTTCATACTTCGCTTTCCTTTTCTCATTCCAACTGTTCCTCTGTTCTATCTCCAGACTTACTTTCTTCAGTATGACTATATCTGGTTTATTAAGCTGTTCTCATCGCCTAGTAAGGTACTAAATTTGGATAGAATAATACCAGCCATACCTATCATTGGGTCATTTCAGGCCAGTTCCTTCACTTATACGGTCTTTAATATGGTTACTCTTCACCCCACGTTAGAAATGTTATCTATGTTATGTTCTTTTTTATGTTTAGATGCACTTCCAATAACTATTCTGCTATCTATATACATAAGCCAACCTTATCCTGATATCAACCATATCCTGATATCTCCTTATGGCGACAGAGGTAATATGCTCTTTTAATGTGCATGGTCTGAATGCACCCTCCAAGCGATCACAAGTTCTTCAATTTCTACATAAAAAACGTAGTAATGTTCCAAGAAACCCATTTTTTCGGTTGACACCTGTCTCGATCGGTTTACAATAAATAGTTTCATAGTCTCACCCCAGGTTCAGCTTCGAAAGGGACCTCCATCGCTATACATAAGGATTTGCCCTTGGAGGTGCGTTCAACCCACACAGATAATGAAGGTAGATACATATTTATTAAGGGTATAATAGGGAACCAGATGTACACTTTTGGGAGTCTTTATGCTCCTAATACCTCTCAGCAAACCTGGATATCAAAAGCACTAGAGGAATAACGTAATTTTGCTGAGGGTATTACAATTCTAGGAGGCGATTTAAACTTGGTTCTACATCCTGAACTAGATAGTTCCTCTAGGTTGTCCTCCCTCTCCCAGGCGGCAATACGAAAAACTCGCAGAGACTTAGCTGATTAAGGGTTGGTAGATATCTGGAGAACATTACACCCCTCCACAAAAGACTATACATTTTATTCGACTGCTCATGGATCATACCAACGTCTTGACTATATATTTGTCCCCCCTTATATACTAACATCCTGTCAACATGCAATAATTGGCAATCTTCTTTCAGACCATGCTCCTGTGTCTGTTGAGATCGGACTTGTGGGTCTCCCAAAACCAGAATATACCTGGCGACTGAACGAAACTTTGCTCAGCAACACCAGACATGTCCAAGATATGTCACATAACCTGCGAAGGTATTTCTCTGAAAATGAAACCCCATCAGTTTCAGCGGGTACGGTTTGGGAGGCTCACAAAGCTGTTATCCGAGGTCACTTTATCTCACTGGGCGCATACATTAAAAAAAAGAAGGAGAACTTCAGAGTAAGATACAGGAACTGGAACTCTTACACAAAAAGCACTTGACAACAGATTTACTAGACCAATTAACTTACCACAGATCCAAGTTGAAAAACTTACTTAACTATAAAACAGCAAAATTATATCTGTCTGCTAAGTACAAATACTATGCTCACGGAGATAAAGCCTCCAAATTTATGCTCTCCCACCTTAAGAGACGCAAGGCACGCTCCTATATACACTCGATCACCTCAGCCACTTCCCAGCAATTAATGACCACTAAGCAGATAGCTACATGCTTTAGTGAGTTTTATCAACACCTTTATAACCTGAGGGATGTTGAGGATCCCCAAACAAAATCTAGTAGAATTGAGAGAATTGACGCCTTGCTTGAGTCCCTTCAGTTGCCCCATTTGACCACTGATCAAAAAAATGACTCTGTCGCGACCCTTTTCCATAGAAGAGATTAACTCAGCTATCAAATCTACCCCATTACATAAAAGCCCAGGTCCAGACGGACTACCATTCTTATATTATAAAACCTTCCAGTGAATATTAATGCCTAAATCATTGCAAATATGTAATGACACTTTAAATGGCTCACCGCTCCCACCACAAATGCTACATGCCACGGTTACAATAATCCCAAAGAGGGCAAAGGCCCTACTGCTTGTGCTAGCTACCGCCCAATTTCCCTTTTAAATACAGATCTTAAATTGTATGCCAAAATGATGGCGCTTAGATAACCTCTCCTTCCTAGCCTTATCAATGTGGAACAAGTGGGATTTGTAGCAGGTAGAGAGGGGCGTATGAATACTATTCGCCTCATCCATCTTATACACCATGCCCGTAGGAAACAAACACAGCTGGTAATACTTGGCACTGACGCCGAGAAAGCCTTTGATCGGGTCGATTGGCTTTTTATGACCAGGATACTGCATAAATATCAAATCCCATCTTCTTTCATTGCAGCAATTATGGCTATGTATCATAAACCCTTACAAATACTATCTTACAAATTGGCGATATACATCATCAAGCAGCAGCATTCGCGGACGATCAATTATCACCAACCCCTGACAAGCACTGTCTGCAATAAACTCAACTTTAATAACTTTTGGAGATCTATCTAATTTCCTGATAAACCCAACTAAATCCCAAGTACTAAATGTGAAATGGAAAATTCCTTAATGCAACAGGAATTACCAACAGGTTCTCCCTATTAGTGGTCAAATGCGTCAATTAAATTCCTTGGGATCAATCTTACTGCAAACCCGGCTATGCTCTACAAAACAAATTTCAAAGACTTACCTCACAAACTATCTAAAGTAATAGATTCTTGGGACACTACATTTCCATCTTGGTTTGGAAGAAGAGCCTTGATAAAAACCATAATTACCCCCAAGGTTTTATACCTCCTGCAAATCATTCCAATATACATCCCAGCAGAGTTTTTTGGAACAAAACTAGACCTCAACTGCCTTATTCCCTCCTGGTACAGATAAATAAACAGGGAGGAGTGGGATTGCCTGATTTCTTGATGTACTATAGATCTGTTTTAGGACACAGGTGTCTAGACTGGCTGAGATCGCCAAGTAACAGACTTGACTTACAAGCTGAGAAACAATCGAGCTTGATACCATTACGTTCCTTGTTGTTTCTTGAGGAGGGAGATTGTAGAAGCCTCAAAGTAGTCTCCAATCCAATCACCAAACACACTTTAAAGATTTGGTACACCCACCTGAGACATATTTTGCTGTCAACTCCTCTATCTCCAGTTTTAAAAATACAAGACGTGTTATGGAACTCTCCTGCTAACTTTCGATCTCTGTCTGCAGCTAGCAAATCCATACAATTGCCTTTGGCGGACCTTTTAGACAGTAATCTCTCCCTCGTTGACAATTGGAATTCTCACCCTGCATTACAATCCCTTGCAACCTTTCAGCTACTACACATTCTGCACTATATTTAGAAATTCCCGCACAAAGATACTTGCTCCCCAATTACCACATTTGAAAACCTTGCTCTTCTACACAGATAATCTAAAGGCAAACTATCAGCAATCTACGCAACTTTGGTACTTGGGTCTAAACATAAGGCGCTAACTAGAGATGAGCGAACGTGCTCGTAACGAGCATTGTAGCGCTCGGCTCCCCTGCGCTCGCATGGGCGCAGGCATCCGCTTCCGTTGGGTGAGGAGGATGGAAGCGGATGCCTGCGCCCATGCGAGCGCAGGGGAGCCGAGCGCTAAAGTGCTCGTTACGAGCACGTTCGCTCATCTCTAGTGCTAACCTTTATTTCAAACTGGGAAGCAGATCTACAATCCACATTCTCAAAAGAGGAAAGGGACAATATGTTAAGATTTACCCCACGTATTTCCTCATGTGTTAGACTGCAGTAAAATTTCTATAAGGTCTTAACCAGATGGTTAAGACACCAGATGGTTAAGACACCAGATGGTTAAGACACCACAGAAATGTCAGCTACTTTTTCCTAATTCGGATCCGCTCTCTTGGAGATGTTGTTCCTCCATAGGCACATATTTCCACATTTGGTGGGAATGCCCAGAAATACATAACTACTGGAAAGAAATATGTATGGTAGTCTCAAGACTCACAGGCCTCACAATCCCACAATCTCCTAAAGTATGTCTGCTCAACCTTATTGATCGCAGCATAGGTCCTATACACAGTGTTAACTTGATAACTGTACTGTTAGCCTCATAAGAATATTAATAGCTGCCTATTGGAAGAAAACTACTAGACCCCCCACTATCCTGTTGGGTTCAGAAATGTAATGATATCTATCGCATGGAACAAATTGCCACCTGGGAGACAGGGAGATACCAGAAATTCTCCAAAATTTGGACCCCTTGGGAAAAATACAGGCAATTCCCTCCTGTTCATGCTTAAAATTCACAACCCTATATCCCTAAAAAAAATGTATAAATATAGCAACGTCGGTATCTACACTTCATATACTCTCAATTGAAAAATATTTAACATAGTTCATGCATATACTGTCTGCGTTCACCGAGGATACCTTACCTCAGTAGACATATGTAGCTATGATGGAAGTGAACCTTGTATTTCTTTTACTCCTATGTCCCTCCCCTCACCCTTTCCTATTCCTTTCCATACCTCCCCCTTCCCTTTTATACCTCCCTAACCCTTTACTCACCTCATTTTGCCTTCTGTATGTCCCATTAAGACGTTTAAATTCCAGATTTCCCATTTTCTGGGATTATAATATTAGCCGCTTTTCCGGCAACGCCAGTGTGTATGTTGAAATGTTAATGGAGTCAAACGCTCGCATTCTATTTGTATGACTAATGCACTTTATTGCACTTGTAATTTCATCAATATACAATGTTGTTGTATGTACTTATATATACGCCAATAAAATATTATTAACCCCTTCGTGACCAGCGCCGTACATGTACGGCGCTGGGGCGATGCGGGCACATGGCGCCCGCTCGCGGGTGCGGCAGGCGTCATGGCCGGCAAGTCTCTGCTGTTTCTAACAGCAGAGACTTGCCACTACCTACTGGCAAGTCTAGTTGTGATCACGGCATCTAGTTGCGTCTAAACCCGGAAGCGTTCGCTTCCGGGTGGTGTACAGACACCCCGTGTGGCCAATCGGGGTGTCTGTACACCATATGAAAACTGTAATCCTCGCTGGTGAGGATTACAGTTTTCAAAGTGCAATTCTTATTCTGGCCACTAGATGGCAGGCCAGGATAAGAAATAAGCAATTCATGGATTTCTGAGTCTATAAAACCCAGAATTGCTCATAAAGAAAAAAAAAAAGCCACAATTTATAAGCCCATATTTGAGCTTTCTAATAGTAAAAAAAAAATTAAAAAAAATGTTAAAAAATATATAAAAAATAAAAAAGATGTAAAAGTTCAAATCACCCCCCTTTACGTATAAGTAAAAAATAAATACCTAAATAACAATAAATATAGACATCATGGGTATCACCGTGACCGAAAACGCCCGTACTTTCAAAATATAAAAAAAAAATTCCAATACGGCGAATTGTGTGGCGGAAAAAAGCGTCCAAATGGCGATTTGCCGTTTTTTGTCGCTTTTTTTTTCTAAAAAAATTAAATAAAAAGTGATCAAAAAGTCATACACACCCCAGAATGCTATCAATAAAAACTTCAGATCGTCCCGCAAAAAATGAGCCCCCATACAGCTCTGTACACATAAATACCAAAAAGTTATAGGGGTCAAGATTTGACAAGGGAAAAAAAAAAAAAAAAAGGGCAACTTTCTAATTATTTTATCACTATGAAAACGCAGGAAAAACTATACATATTAGGTATTGCTGGATTCGTACTGACCAGTAGAATGAAAGTAATGGATCAGTTTTAATGCACATCGAACGCTGTAAATAAGAAACCCGTAGAACTGTAGCGGAATAGCGTTTTCTTTGCAATTTCACCCGGTTTGGAATTTTTTTCCTGCTTCCCACTACACCGTATGCAATATTAAATGGTGGCGTTGGAAAGTACAACTTGTCCCGCAAAAAACAAGCCCTCATTCAGCTATGTGAACAGAAAAATAAAAGAGTTATGGCTGTTTGAAGGCAGGGAGCGCAAAATGAAAATGCAGAACCGAAAAAAGCTCCAGGCGCGAAGGGGTTAAACAAATGTTTTGCCGCTAAAAAAAAAAACTAATGAAATGAAATTAATCTGTCTTCAGATAATTTGCAATCATAAAAACACTCAAGGCTGCAGCCTGGACTCTATGAGTACTAGGTTTAAGCCCAAGATCCAGTCCTTTCTGAAAAAAATTCTAGCATTGTAGGAACACTAAAAAAAGAAAAAAGTTATATTTTTGTTTGTACACCAATAAGAAAATTTCTCCCAAACTTTACTGTAACTGTCTTTAGTGGTAACTTTCCTTCTCTGCAGTAAGGTGTCTACCACTCTGGATGAAAATCTTTTACTCTCTAGGCTGGCCTGTTCAACATCAAGACTCTTAGATCTAGATTTTTTAGTTTTTGGTGTGGAACTGGGCCCTAAATGACCAGATTGGGAATATGTGAAAGCTGGAGAGGAGGAAGAGAACTCATTTACACTATGAGCAAGAACCATGCTCTTCTGGGCCAGAATGGAGCAACCAGTAAAACATTGGCATTCTCTCTCTTTATTTTTGGAGCACCCTGGGTAGTATGTTTATCGGAGGATAGGCATAACAGATCTGGAGTCCACTTCATGGAAAACGCATCCACATGGGTTTGGATATCTTCTGGATGAAGGGAGAATCTCTTTAGCTTCCGGTTGCTTACTGTTGTTTCTCCTTGCGAAAAGATCTATGGATGGGTATCCCCAAGTCTTTATGATTAAATCAAATGCTTGATTTGCAATGGTCCATTCCCCCGCAATGATCCGTTTTCTGCCTAGAAAATCCGACCAGACGATTTCTTGACCTCTGAGGTGAACCGCTGTCAGAGATAATAGGATTTTCTTCCACCCACTGAAGAATCTCTCCTGATATTTTTTTTAGTTGTTACCCCCTCGTATTTCCCTGGTGTCTGAGAAGCGCAACTGTAGTCATGTTGTCCGAATAGACCTTCAAGTGGTATCCAGATATTATTTTCCTTGATGCTTTCATTGCTTCCCATGCAGCTGCCAGCTGTCTCTGGTTTGAAGATGTGTCCTTCATCCATCAGTTCCAAACTCCCTGAAAGGATATTTGGCCCATGTGTGCTCCCCAACCTCTGCTGCTTGCATCCGTTGTCATTAATAGAGAGGTTCCTGTATCCACCCTATGCTTGCTAAGAGGTTGTTTTTCATCTGCCACCAATTGAGGGATCTCTTCACTCTTAACGAAAGACTGAACATATAATCCAGATGTAACGGGTTTCCACTCCATACCTTTATGATCTGATCCTGAAGCCTTCTGGAGTGATGTCGTACCCATGTATCGGAATACAGGAGGTCATATGTTCCAGTATCTTCATGGCCTGTCTTATAGATAGCTTTTTCTGACCTCCGAAGAATTTGAGCATCTGGATTAAGTTTTTTTTCCAGGGGAAGAAAGGTTTTTTGTTCTTCTGTATCATTCCCAGGAACTTTTTCTTTTTGGAGATAGAGAGATCTGATTTTTTTTCCCAATTTATGACCGAACTTTATTAATAGATCTTCAGAATAGGCTAAAAATTTAACCCCGTTCAACCTGAGAAAAGCCACTACTTCCACCATGATTTTCTTAAACAGTCTGGCAGTGGAAGATATTCCGAAGGGAAGACAAGCAAACTGTAAGTGTTTTATAAAGAAAAAAGAGAAATTTCAGTCAGGACATCCCAGAGTGCAGGTACTGGTTGCTATGGCTAAATACATGTCAAAAGAAAATACATAGAATGCAACCGCATACTGCTACCAGATAAAGCACAAAATGCCATAGTGGTATAGAGTATTCCAAAGCTCATGCTATGCTTGTTTGATAAATCAGACTCTTGGCAAATATATTTTGTACGAAATTATCTGAGCCCATTCACCGAATCGTCAAGGTGTTCTCTGCAGAATGGGAACCTAACACTATCTCCTACCTGTTATGTGCCAGACTTGGCTTCCATATAATCAGGGGGTGTTTTGTTCCACATATATGCTGTATCCACTCTGCCTTTTGCCATTTCTGGTGCTTCAAAGGCCTCCCCTAGTTCAGGAATGCAGATACTAGCATGCATGCCGAATCACTCGGCTTTATAGTTGCACTGATTAAAAACAACCTGTGGGGCAAATGGGCTGGTCAGGAGTGCATGACCAAATGGAGTAGCCACACCTCCAGTACAAACTTACAAAGAAAAAAAAGAGAAATTTCAGTCAGCACATCCCAGAGTGCAGGTGCTGGTTGCTATGGCTAAATACATGTCAAAAGAAAATACATAGAATACAACCGCACACTGCTACCAGATAAAGCACAAAATGCCATAGTGGTATAGAGTATTCCAAAGCTCATGCTATGCTTCGGTGAATGGGCTCAGATAATTTTGTACAAAATATATTTGCCAAGAGTCTCTGATTTATCAAACAAGCATAGCATGAGCTTTGGAATACTCTATACCACTATGGCATTTTGTGCTTTATCTGGTAGCAGTGTGCGGTTGCATTCTCTGTATTTTCTTTTGTACGTGTTTTATATCTCCCTTTTCTGGAATAGCAAATCTGAGAAATTTCTGATGATCCACATGTATCTGGATATGGAAATATGCATCCTTTAGGTCTATCGTGACCATTCTTGCATTTTTGGAGATTAGAGGAATTGTCGTCTTTATAGAGTCCATCTTGAACTTCCTGTATATTATAGATTTGTTCAGAGGTTTGAGATTTATAATTGTTCTGTGGGAACCATTGGACTTTATGACTAAAAATAGACGAGAGTAATGCCCTAAATGCCTTCCTATTTCTGGGACCGACTCTATGGCGCCTAAATTCCATAGTACTTCTACCCATTTTTGGAGATTTTTTTAAAATTGGACCTGGAGTAACAGAGGTGAGAAAATTTAATAGGAAGAAGATCCGAAAATTCTATTTTGTATCCGTTTAGTAGAACTTGAATAACCCAACTGCTGTTGGTGACTAACCGCCATTGATGTTAAAAATTGGTTAGCCTTCCTCCTACTCTTCTGGTGTCATTTAGATGCTGAGGGGAGCTGTTTGGAGTCAAAAAGGAAATATCTGTTTATTCCTCCCTTCCTGTAACTCCACCTCCCAGATTTCCCTTTATCTGACCTTGCTTGGCTCTGAAAATTATGTCTTTTATTGGATCTATCGTTGTGAAATATATAATTTTCAGGGAAAACTTTCTTCTTATCGGGTGCCTTTTCTAATATTTTATCCAGATCGGGCTAAAACACATATTCCCCGAGGAAAGGTATGGAACATCATTTATTTTTAGATGTTACATCCCCCTTCCACAATCTCAGACACTAAACCCTTCTCATTGAGTTAACTAAAACCAATGTTCTTCAGTGGAAGAGTCTGCTAAAAACCCTGTGGCCATCTTAAGAATTGAAATAGAAAATACGATTTGATCTCTAGGGTTTTTCTCCTTTATGTGAAATTCTTTTATTTTCATTTTTTTTTAACATTGTTTTTATAAAAGTTTTAAAAGTTTTACAAGACAATAATACAACATCCGCTGCGAGCAGAAAATGTAAAGGAAATTATATACAATCATAAAGAACAATGATCATGACAATAATACATTGGAGTATCTTTTAGTCAACATTTGAAGTAAGCTAGGTTTAGCTTATTCACATATCAAGAATAGAATATTAAAGTTACCATCAGTAACGTAGTAACATATAGTAACAGTTTATAAGGCTGAAAAAAGACATATGTCCATCCAGTTCGGCCTGTTTTCCTACAAGTTGATCCAGGGGAAGGCAAAAAAACCCTGTGAGGTAGAAGCCAATTTTCCCCACTTTAGGGAAAAACATTCCTTCCCGACTCCAATCAGGCAATCAGAATAACTCCCTGGATCAACGACCCATCTCTAGTAACTAACCTGTAATATTATTACACTCCAGAAATACATCCAGGCCCCTCTTGAACTCTTTTAGTGAACTTACCATCACCACCTCCTCAGGCAGAGAGTTCCATAGTCTGACTGCTCTTACCATAAAGAATCCTCTTCTATGTTTGTGTACAAACCTTCTTTCCTCCAGACGCAGAGGATGTCCCCTCATCACAGTCACAGTCCTGGGGATAAATAGATCATGGGAGAGATCTCTGTACTGACCTCTGATATATTTATACATAGTTATTAGATCTCCCCTCAGTCGTCTTTTTTCTAAAGTGAATAAGCCTAATTTTGATTATCTTTCTGGATACTGTAGTCCACCCATTCCAGTTATTACTTTAGTTGCCCTCCTCTGAACCCTCTCCAGCTCTGCTATGTCTGCCTTGTTCACAGGAGCCCAGAACTGTACACAGTACTCCATGTGTCGTCTGACTAGTGATTTGTAAAGTGGCAGGACTGTGCTTTCATCACGGGCATCTATGCCTCTTTTGATGCAACCCATTATCTTATTGGCCTTGGCAGCAGCTTTCTGACACTGGTTTCTGCAACTTAGTTTGCTGTTCACTAAAATTTTAAGACGCAGCTCTACTTCTTCCTGGGTCAGACAGGGCATTTTTAATGGGGAATTTGCTTTTATATTCTGCATTTCATCTGACATTTTATTTTCCTCAGTGAATACAGTGGAGAAAAAGATATTTAGTAGCTTTGTTTTCTCCTCATCGCTCTCTGCAACTCCCCCCTCATTACTTTGTAAGGGGCCGACACCTTCAGGTTTATACTTTTTACCATTTATATAATTAAAGAACATTTTAGGGTTAGTCTTACTCTCTTTGGCGATTAATCTCTCGGTCTCTAGTTTGGCTGTTTTTATTTGTCTTTTACATATTCTATTTTTTTCCTTATAGTTTTTCAATGCTTCCTCGCTCCCCTCCTGTTTTAGGGATTTAAATGCTTTCTGTTTGTCATTTCTTGCTTTCTTTACAGCTCTATTTATCCACATTGTTTTTTTCTTGTTTCTTAACCTTTTATTCCCATAAGGTATGTACCTCTCACAATTAGATATTAGGATGCTTTTAAAAATATTCCATTTTGTGGCTGTATTTTTATTTTTGAGGACTTTGTCCCAGTTAGTTAGGCCTATGGCCTCTTGTATTTTTGTTCCTTCCTGAAGAAACGCTCTTTTGAATGACAATTGGAAGGTTATTATATTATGGTCACTATTTCCCAGGTGTCCCCCGACCTGCACATCTGTTGTTCTGTTAGGTCTATTGGTTAATACGAAGTCCAGTATGGCCATCCCTCTAGTCGGGTCCTGAACAAGTTGGGAAAGGTAATTGTTTTTGGTTATTTCCAAGAACCTGTTTCCTTTATGAGATATATATGAACATAATAATGACCTCATTATGTTTTGCTGCCTCGTCTATTTCATTTAAAAGTAGATTTTCTGTGGACTCTGGTATATTAGGTGGTTTATAATAAACTCCTACTAGTATTTTATTATTGTTTTTGGCTCCATTTATTTCTACCCACAGTGACTCCACATGTTCATGTCCCTCACTTATATCTTCCCGGAGTGTGGGCTTTAGACAGGACTTTACATAAAGGCAGACCCCTCCCCCTCTCCAGTTTTGGTGATCCTTTCTAAACATACTGTAATCCTGTACGTTAACTGCCCAGTCATAGGTATCATCCAGACATGTCTCAGTTATTCCCACTATGTCATAGTTCTCCTCACACATCACTAATTCCAGTTCACCAGTTTTATTAGTCAGGCTTCTGGCATTAGTGTACATACAGTTAAAAGGTTTATATATATTTTTTCCCCTACACCTTTCCTTCTGCACTGTTCTAGTTCCTCCTTCCATTCCTCCCCCAGTTCCATTACCTTGCCCCAGGTCTCTATCTGCACTATCTTTCCCATCTGTAATGTAGTTACCCTCCCCCCAGTCCCTAGTTTAAACACTCCTCCAGCCTTCTAGCCATCTTCTCCCCCAAAACAGCTGCCCCTTCCCCATTGAGGTGCAGCCCATCCCTACGGTAGAGCCTGTAGCCGACAGAGAAGTCGGCCCAGTTCTCCAAGAACCCGAATCCCTCCTTCCTACACCAGTTCTTGAGCCACTTGTTTACCTCCTTAATCTCCCACTGCCTTTCTTGTGTGGCTTGTGGTACAGGCAGTATTGCAGAAAACACTACCTTTGACGTCCTTGCCCTAAGCTTATGCCCTAGATCCTTATAATCATTTTTAAGGACGCTCCACCTACCTCTAACTTTGTCATTGGTTCCAATATGGACCATGACTGCTGGATCTTCTCCAGCCCCTCCCAGTAATCTGTCAACCCGATCCGCGATGTGCCGAACTCGAGCGCCAGGAAGGCAACACACCATTCGACGATCCCGGTCTTGGTGACAGATTGCCCTCTCTGTACCCCTAATAATTGAATCTCCCACTACCAGCACCTGTCTGGCCTGCCCTTCTATCCTGGCCCCCTGCGTACTGGAGCTGACATTCCCCTGACTGGCAGAGGAAGTGTCCGGCTGCAGTGGTGCTCTCCCTGAAGTGGCATTCCCCTCATCTGCCAAACTTGGGGTGTGTCAGATCAGGGCTAGCCTCCCTGGCACTTTTCCCTCTACCCCGCTTTCTAACTGTTACCCAGCTAGCTACCTCACTTTCCTGAGCCTCCTCACTACCACCCTCCCCCACATCTACCCCATAGAGTGCTTGCTCAGTGAGCAGCAAACTCTTTTCCAAATTGTCAGCGCTTCTCAGTGTTAAAATCCGCCCGGTTAGATACACGATGTGCGATTCCAAACGCGAAATTTTCTCACATTTTGAACAAATATATGCACCCTTAAACGTCTGTTCCAGGACTGCATACACCAGACAAGATGTGCACTGGACTACTTTGTCAATAATGGAAGACATACTAATGGGGATTACACAATAAAAGAGAAAAAAAAATAATACAGTGATCTCAAACTGGCTTACTGTAGTCCCTGAATCTAAAGTCACACACTTAATTCAAACACGCACTTAAAAATCAAATGCGCAAATGCTCAAACTCGCGTTATGTCTCTGCGTTTATAAATGCAACACTCAAACCAGTCTGCTTTTTTTCCTCTGGATTCAAAGGACTGAACTGCCCTGAAGACTGGCTATTTAACTTCTCCTAATTAGATAGCCACACCCTAATTTCTCACCTGTGCAACACCCTGGAGAAGGAAGAGAAAAAAAAAAAGTGTAATCATGTTTACTCTTAGCTGCTACGGAATAAAGCTGGCAGCAAAAGCAAGTCACAGTGTATAAGCTAGACTACACTGCTCTGACTTGGTATAGAGTACAATAAAGTCAGGCACAGCCACTCAGCAATACACACAAATAAATTAGCTCTCACAGATACTACCTCACGTAATCTAAAGTCACACACTTAATTTAAACACGCACTTAAAAATCAAACGCGCAAACTCGCGTTATGTCTCTGCGTTTAGAAATGCAACACTCAAACCAGTCTGCTTTTTTTCCTCTGGATTCAAAGTACATGAAGTTAATATCTGAACCACCAAAAAAAAGCTTATTACTAGAGAACAGTTAATGAAGTACATTGACTGGTGACCTCTAGGTGATATGAATGTAAATCAAAACAGTTTATCAGGGAGGTAGCAATATTGAGATGTTAGCCATATATCCCATCTACGCTTAAAGATGTGTAATGTATTCTGAGCACGTGTGAACATACCTTCATGCCAACAGTTGCTGTTAATATCTCTGATAATTCTTTGAATTACGGGTAGATCTGTCCTTTTCCAGCAGAATGCTAATCTCAATCTAGCAGTAAACAGGATGTGAGGTAATAGAATCTTCAAGAGATTTTTTAAGAGATTGATAACCCTTGGAGATTCCTTTGTTGCTTGCAGTAAGATTGTATAGCCAATATTTAAGGTCTATATTAATTGGTAGTGCAGTATAAGGTTTGTAAAGGCTTAATAAGTGCCTAACTTGTAGGTATTTGTAGAAATCTTTGGGAGAAATGTTATGTTGTTCAGAAATATATGAGAAAGTGTTGAAAACTTTATTGTTCCATAATTGAGAAAACTTAGTCAGACCTCCAGCTTTCCATTTCTCCAAAGATAAATCAGGAAAAGCTATTTCACATACATTAAAAGGTAGGTCATGAAATGAGTAAGGTAATAATGAAGTGCTATATGGGATAGAGTTCCATGTTTGAAATATCGCTTTGAGAGTCAGGAAATGTGAGTGCATTGTTTTTTTTAAAAAAGGTAATTGAACACGGTAAGAGCAGTCAGACTATGGAACTCTCTGCCTGAGGAGGTGGTGATGGTAAGTTCACTAAAAGAGTTCAAGAGAGGCCTGGATGTATTTCTGGAGGGTAACAATATTACAGGTTATAGTTACTAGAGATAGGTCATTGATCCAGGGAGTAATTCTAATTGCCTGATTGGAGTCGGGAAGGAATTTTTTCCCCTAAAGTGGGGAAAATTGTCTTCTACCTAACAGGGTTTTTTTGCCTTCCTCTGGATAAACTTGTAGGAAAACAGGCCGAACTGGATGGACAGATGTCTTTTTTCGGCCTTATAAACTATGTTACTATGTTATAGATGCATGAGTAAGTGAGGTTTCAGAGAATCTAGTTCTATAAGAACCCATTTTCTGGAGCGATCATTGGAAAGCAATACTTATCTGGTCAAGAATTATTGCTTGATGATAATGATGTAAAGAAGGAGTATTTAAACCACCTTATCTAGGGTGTAGTATTAGAATGGACGTTGTAACCCTGGGTTTCTTTTTCCCCCAAAGGAACTGTTATAGGAGAGATTGTAACTTGTGTAAGTATATCTTTGGGAGATAAATTTGATATATTTCTCATCATGTATATTATTTTAGGTAGGATTACCATTTTAATGGCTACCTAGCCATAAAAGGTGTTGCATTTTTAGCTTTGATAAACTATTTTTGATAAATGTTAATAAGGGGATAAAGTTACAGTCAAATAATTTAAATGACGGGAAAGTGAGATTAATACCTAAATATGTGATGGACTCTTTAGCAATGGTAAAACCATATGTGTTTTTAATGGATGTCATAATAGATTTAGAAAAGCCAAGATTTAGGATTTGAGATTTGGAAATGTTTACCTTGTAGTAAGAGGCTAAACTAAAAGAGTCAATGATATTATTAATAGCTTTGAGAGAGGTCAATGGGTTAGAGGTAATAATAATAATCACATCATCTGCAAAGAGACCTATATGGTGTTCAACATCTTCTGTTTTAATTCCAGAAATTAAGTCGGAAGTGCGAATGTGTTCTGCAAAAGGTTCTATTACCAATGCAAATATGAGGGGTGAAAGGGGACATCCTTGGCGAGTGCCATTGGCTATAGAAAAGGGTTTAGATAGAAACCCAGAAGAGTACACTAAAGCTGAGGGATAGGAATATAGAGCCATTATGTCCTGTAAAAAGGAACCCGATATGCCAAATTTTGTGAGAACAGCTCTAAAATAGTCCCAGTGTACTCTATCGAACGCCTTCTCTGCATCAAGGGAAAGAAGCAGAGAAGGTGTCCAAGAAGTATGTACCACATCTAAAAGATCAATAAATCTTCTTGTCCCATCTGAAGATTGTTGATTTTTAACAAAGCCTATTTGATCATAGTTAATGTGGGGGAGAATATGAACTAGTCTAGAAGCCAATATTTTGGAATATAATTTAAGGTCTGTATTGAGCAAGGAGATTGGTCTAAAATTAGAGGGTTTATCTGGGGGTTTACCCCGTTTAGGAAGTGTAATGATTAGAGCCTGAAGCATATCTGGGGAGATTTGTCCAAGAGATGATATTTGAGAGAAAATGCGGTGTAAGTAGGGAATAAGTATGGGGCAAATTTTTTGTAATATTCATTTGTCAAGCCATCAGGTCCTGGAGTTTTGTTGAGTTTTAAAGTTGTGATAGCCTGTTGGATTTCGGTAAAGGAAATCTCTGAGTTGAGTAAATCTAGTTGTTGGGTATCTATTTTAGGTAATGAAATAGAGTTTAAGAAGTTATTGATGGTATTAAGATCTGGATGGAGATTAGAGAAGGAGTATTTAAGGTTATATATTTCTTGGTAATATTTCACAAATTCTTCAGAGATCAATTTAGGGTTAAGGATTTTCTGTTTTTTTGTGATCATATAAATATGGAATTCTGGATTTAAGCTCTGACTTTAACTCTTCTTGCAAGTTGTTTATTTGCCTTATTGCCTTGACTATAGTGAAATGATTTAATTCTACAGAGGTTAAAGTCATAGTTATTTTGGAGATGGAGATATAGCTGATGACAAGCTTTTTTAAGTTTTAATAGAGTATTGTTGTGGAAGGTTGATATTCTTTATCAAGTAAATGAATAGTATTTAATAATGAATAGTGGTGTAGAACACTGTGCCTTGCAGTAAAATGCATAGGGAGTCTACTGTGGTAGTGAAGGAATACTGTGAGCCAGTGTGACACGCACATAACAGGTGGTCGCTCTTAGAATCGCTGTACACTTTTATGTATTTGGGCAGTTAAGGGGCCAAAACTCACCAAATAACTCAAGTCTGAACTCAGCCTTGCAGGTCAATGTTAGGGCCAGCTATAAAGAATCGTGCAGAGGCCCAAGATCCTACTAGAGCGCCAAAAGTGCACGCCTTTTACACCAATTCACTGATTCCACATACATTTTCGACGGAACCTGTTCTATTACACACTTATACAAGCAAAGCCCCCCCCCCAGACAGCGTGGAGATGGCAGTGACAGCAGCATCAGCAGACTATAGAGTGGCACAACAACAGTGTGGCCAGGTGGCAGCAGCATTAGTAGGCCACAGAGTGGCAGAATGACAGACCCTGGAAGTGGCAGCAGCAGTGGAAGTAGAAGTACAATTTGGAGGCCACAGGGTGGCACAATTACATAATTTTGACGTAGCGGCAGCTAGGAGACGGCATGTGGAGTCGGCGCCGGCAGCAGCATCAGGCCGGAGAGTGGCATGGTGACATACCCTGAAGAGTAGACCGTAAAAAAGAATTCTCGGCCTTTTGGTTAAAATCAACTGTAGTATATGTTCTTATCAGTATCGGGGCTGGTTATGCCAGCGGACGGGAACGTAAGACAGAGGAGGTGCAGTGAAGGCTCCAGCTTTGCCTCAACTGTGGCAAAATGTCAATATTGACAAAGTACGCCAATAAAGCTTGGAGTTCCATCTTGAGAGCGAGCTGGCTGTCTGCAGGGAGTTGAGCTACCGCCTGTGGGAGCCCCTGCCTCTCTCCTCCCCCATGCTTATCGCTGAGTGTCCCGGGGGCCGGAATTGTTTACTTTTAAAAATTCGAGTGTTCAAAACAAACAGGGTTTCCTGTATACTTGAGCTATGAATAATGGAATAGGACTACAGAACGTACCAAAAATTTATGTGATTGACATGCTGCTGCCAAGCAGAAGGTCCAAAAAATTCTAATCAATTTTGAGGCCACAGAGTTGCAGAATGATAGACCCTGGAAGAGCGGAAATAGCAGTCGGACAAATTTACTACAGTAGGTCAACGAGTGGCACTGTAGCAGCATCTGCAAGAGGCAGCAGCAGTCGAATACATTTCCAGGCCACAGAGTGGCACAGTAACAGCATCTGCAAGAGGCAGCAGTCGAATAGATTTCAAGGCCACAGAGTGGGAGAGGCAGCAGGAGTCGTACTAATTTTAATGAGACAGACTGGCACAGTGACATACCCTAGGAGAGGCAGCAGCAGTCATAAAAATTTAAATGCAACATACCATAGAGTGGCACAATTACATATTTGGAAATAGCGGCAGCTAGGACACAGCACGTGGAGGCGGCGGCAGCAGCATAAGTAGGCCACAGAGTGGCACAATTACATAATTTGGAGGTAGCGGCAGCTAGGACACAGCGTGTGGAGGCGGCAGCAGCATGAGTAGGCCACAGAGTGGCACAATCACATAATTCGGAGGTAGCAGCAGCTAGGACACAGCGTGTGGTGGTGGCAGCAGCATCAGGCCACAGAGTGGCATGGTGACATAGCCTGCAAGAAAAACTGGGGGTCAGTCAGCACATCCAAGTATGCAGGTGCATGTCACTGTGGCTGCAAATAGAAAGGTAAAACATAAAAAATGCAACAGCACTCTGCGAACACATACAATAAAATGAGTACATATAATACTGCCATACTCACTATCCACATGATACTAGCGCTACATTGTAAATGTGAGATTCTTGGCAAATAATTTTGTACAAAAATTATCTGTGCCATCTGCCCTACATCAAGGCCATCTCTTTAAGACGGGAACCTAACACTAAACGCCATAGTCACTAAGTGCCATAGCAGGCTCCACATGCATGCTAAGCCGACATTATATTGTACCTCTTATGGTGCAAAAAAGGCCTCCACTACTTTCAGGGAATGCAGGCTCCACATGCATGCCGAGCCCACACAGTATGATACCTCCTTGGTGCCACACTGACCTCTATTACGCTCAGGGAATGCAGGTTCCACTCAATGCTGAGCCCACTCTGTATTCCACCTCTCCTAGTGCCAAAATAGCCTGGAGGTGACAGCAGTAGCAGCATGAGGAGACCTGATTGTTGAGGTGGCAGCAGCATCAGAAAGCTACATATTGGGTCAGTGACAGAGTGGAGAGGTGGGTGGCAATACCAGTCACTGGTAAAGATGCTGGGTGGTAGAAGGAGCAGCTGACAGATGTGTGGCATCAGGCGGGTGGCAGCATCATAAGAGTGGCTGAGGCAGGTAGCCTGAAGAATACAGTCTCATTTGTCAAGGTTTGGGTGACGCATCATGGCTGATCTAATCTTATGCATCAGGCGTTGGTGGGTGGAAATCCTGGCTCATCCACGCCTGATTCATCTTGACAAAGGTGAGTCTTTCCACATTTTGGAAGGACAGGCGAGTTCTCCTTGGGGTAACTATGGCCCCCGCCGCACTGAACACCTGCTCTGATGCCACACTACTAGCCGGGCAGGACAGCTTCTCCAGTGCAAACTTAGCCAGTTCCGGCCACAAATCCAGTTTAGCTGCCCAGTAGTCCAGCGGATCTTCAATGTGGGTTGTCCAAGTAGGCCACCACCTGCTGGTTCAGGGTCTGCTCCTGGTCTACATGCTGCTGCTGCTAGTGAGTACTTTCCACACTTGGTGGGTGAAGAAAGCTGCTCATCAGCGACTCCAGTCTCAAGTTGCTGCTGATGGAGCTGGTACTCCTCCTACCCCCCCACAGCAGCTGTGGCAGTGGTACGTGAGCGCTGAGGGACCCCCCGGTCAGACCTGCGAGAAGGTGGACGATGACGCAGATATGCAGCAGCCAACTGACTACATAGGATGTCTCTATAGTACTTCAGTTTGTCCTCCCTCTCAGCAGGTGAAAAAAAGGCCCCCATTTAGACTGGTAGAGAAGGTCCAAGAGGGTGGAGAGCCAGAAGTCATCCCTCTGCCGGAAGGTGACTATTCGGCTGTCACTACGTAAGCAAGTGAGCATGCATCGGGCCATTTGCGCAAGTGACTCAGAGGGACTCCCTGCCTCCAACTCCACTGTATACTGCCATGGTGTCTCTGGCTCATCTGCCTCATCTTCCTCATCTCCCTCTACTTCCTCTGGCTGCTCCTGCTCCTCCTCTTCTGTCACCTGGGTAGAAAAATCACTAAATGCTTGTGGTCCAATGTCCTCCTCCTCCTCCAGTTCAGCCCCCACTGGACTCATGTGGCCGTGAGATGCAGTCTCCACTTCTCCAGTCCCCTGACCAGAAAGATTTTGCAGCATCTGTTCCAGGACATGAAGCAGTGGAATGACATTGTTCATACCGTAGTCCTGGCGACTGACAAATAACGTGGCCTCCTCAAAGGGCCTGAGCAAGCGGCAGGGTCACGCATGAGCTGCCACTGGCTGACATCAAAATTACACAGGGGAGTACTCCTGTCTGCTTGGATCATTAAGAAATCGTTTATGGCCTCTCTCTGTTCGCACAGTCGGTTCAACATATTGAGGGTAGAATTCCAACGGGTGGAAACGTCACATATCAGCCTATGTTGGAGGACGCCATTCTGCCGCTGTAGCTTAAGGAGGGTGTTCTTGGCAGTGTAGGAATGGCTGAAGTGCATGCAAAGTTTCCTGGCCATTTTTAGAATGTTTTGCAGTTTGGTATAAGACTTGAGGAACCGTTTGACAACCAGATTAAATACGTGCGCCATGCAGGGCACATGGCTCAGCCCTCCTTGGCGCAGAGCGGACACCATGTTATTTCCGTTATCTGTCACCATGGTTCCGATTTTAAGTTGTCATGGAGAAAGCCAGCAATCGATTTCTTCTTTCATGACGCGGAGCAGTTCCTCCCCTGTGTGACTTTGTTCGCCCAGGTAAACCAGGTGTAGAACTGCGTGACACCGCCGTGCCCTGCACATGTGGTATTCTGGAGGAGCACTATGACTTGGCCCTGCAGTGGAGGAGAAGGAGCCGGACATTAGCACAGGATCAGCAGTTTGACAACGAGGAGGAGAAAGTGGCGTCATCTGTCCAAGTTGCTTCTGTGGCTGGGCAGGAAGCACATTGACAGAGTGGGCCGTAAAGGACATGTACTGGCGTTGACCGTAGTTACAACTCCACATGTCGGTGCAGCCGTGCACTTTTGCAGACACAGACAGGCTCAAGGACTCTCCTACATATTTGAGCAGGGCTGGGACTGACTTTTTGGTAAAGAAATGATGGCTTGGGACTCTCCACCTCGGCTCGGCACAAGCCAACAGTTCTCTGAATGGTGCAGAGTCCACCAGTTGAAAAGGGAGGGACTGCAGCACGAGCAACTTGGACAGGAGCACGGTCAGCTTCAGTGCTGTAGGATGGCTGGACGCGTACTGCTGTCTCTTTGCAATCGCCTCGTGAACGACTGCTGCCATAATGAGTGGTGAGGAATAAGGAGGAGGAGCAGGAGCATCTGGAGCGGTAGATAATGACAGACAGCTCCCTTCGGCAGAGGTGCTGGAGTCTTGACTGCCTGAAATGGGATGCGTGCCACTGGGTGATGCTGCTGTTGCTGCTGCCGACTGGACCGCCACATCTGAGCCACGGTTCTCCCAGGCCACTTTGTGGTGACGCTGCATAGGTTGGCGCAGGGCCATGGTGCCAACATTAGCACCCTGGCCACGCTTCACTTTCTGACCACAGATTCTTAACAAAAAATTCCACACCGCCGAGTAGGCGATTTTACCACCAAAACTCTGCACTGACTGAGTGGTACCTCCACTGCCTGGCTGAGCCCCTGTGCTGCTCTTTTCAAGGCTGGGAAGCACCTGAGAAGAGTGTGGTCTACCCCGTGCCAGTTTGGCTCCCGAACTCGCACTGCTGCCACTCCGCTGACTAACAGCCACACTACCGACTTGCTCCCTGCACCGCTGCCTGACGCGCAAGCTGTCAGTCTCGTCTGCAGATGATGATGAAGCCCTTGTTTCACCCGGCTCCCAAGTGCGATCGGCTACATCATCATCAACTACAGTTTGCACGTCGCTAATGTCCTCCTCAACTGTCTCGGTGTACAAAGCCTGACAGCTCTCAACATCACCTCCCACTACACTCTCCTCATCAGTACTTGACCGCCTACTGGAAGGAGCGGATTTATGCCCCACCTCTTGGCTTCCCAGTAGCTGCTGACTGTCCTCAAGTAGTTCGTTCTCGCTGTATAGTGGCGCAGAGCCCATAGCATATAGTACTTCTCTGGCTGAGGGAACCGAAAAGGACAGAGGCAGGTTGAGGACAGGTGAGGGCACTGGAGCTGCTCCAGGCACATGCAAACTAAGGGTTGTGTCTGACGAACCCACCGTCTCTTGGCTGGGGGTTTCATATGTCATCTGGGAGGAAGTGGATGACCGAGTCAACCATTCAAGAACATCTGGGTTGGTGGTCAACACACGACCACTAGATGACACCGGTAGCCGTGGCCTAGCCAAGTGACCCCTAATGCCATGTCCCCTTCCTCTGCTGAGACCTGTGCCTGTTCCTGAAAAATTTGTGCCACTGCCCCTCCCCTGTGAAGGGCCTGTCACCCCTCTGTCTGACATCCTGTTTGATAAAAAAATTTAAAATACAGTGAAGAATACCCTCAAAAATTATACTTTGCTCACTGCCTTGCACAACGACTTAACTATGTCTTTCAGAAATAACGTCACCTACACGCTGCACAATGGGTTACCGAGCTGCAATACAATGGGTTACTGCACAGCACTATACACTTTGTTTATATAGCGACTGACACTGCGACTATCGATTTAAAAGGAACGAGCCCAGAACCACGTCTTAACTGTTTTTGGGCAATTCAACTTCACTGACCACGTTAGCACAATATCACGCTTTTCTGTTTGGATGGCGAATGACGCCAAAAATACTTAGTTGAAATGAACAACCGCAAAATAACGTATTAACTGTTTTTTGGCCAGTTCTACTTCGCCAAGGAAGTTTTTTTTTTTTTTTTTACCCAACACAACAGATAACTCTTTTTTTTCTCTATATATGTACCCCATATGTACCCCTGCACTGCAACAAGGAACACACGTGGTGCTTCTTTGAATAAAGCACCCTAATACAGCCTTTAGAACAGAGTGCCCCAAACCCCAATGCCCAGTCAATGCTGCTCAGTGTACCAGAATAGCGATTTCACTTCCTGATAATGCCCTATGGATTCTGTCTAGAAATCGTCCCTCTCCTATCCCGGCAATTCAGATTATCTATCCCGGATCTCCTCATTTCTTTTCTTTAGCAACGTTTTTTTTATCACTATCTCTCCTGACGTCGGTCTCTCTAAAATCAATTGCAAATGGCGGATTCCAGCACTGCAGAGCTATTTATAGGTCTGTGACATCACAGGACCTGGCTGGTTGCTAATTGGCTACATGTGATCGCATTATGAGTGTTTACTTCTTTGTCCCAGAAATCCTTCCCCCATGTCATGCCATGTGCTTGTGGCCATTTTAGCAAAAAAAAATTAGGTTCGTTACCACGAATCGCCATGAAATTCACTTTCGTGGCGAATCGAATTTTCAATGAAATTCGTAATGAATTCCACTTTGTCAGCTTCGATTTGCTCATCTCTAATCGTTATCATTTAAAAGAAAGTATTCTTTTATTAAGGCTAGAGTTTCTTCTTGGAGTGTTAGCAAAAAATTGTTTAGTCGCCAAGGAGAGGTGTATGGAGAGTTAAATTGTTCACATATATCTAAGGTAATAGGGGCATGGTCTGACCAGGTTATGTTATGTATAGATGCTTCTATTACTCTTTGTAAAAGCCATTTATCTGAAATGAAAAGGTCTATTCTAGAGTATGACTTATGAGGATTAGAAAAGAAAGTAATCTTTTTCATGAACATGTAATATTCTCCAAATATCAAAATAGATTTTCTGCATGTAAAAGATTGTAATTTAGAAGCATTTTTGTCTAAATGGGCGAGATTTTTATCCATTGAAATGTCAGGAGATGTATTAAAATCTCCACATAAGATAAGGGATCCTTGTTCAACCTCTGAAACTAGTTTTAGAATTTTTTTGAGGAATCTTAATTGATGTTTATTAGGGGCATAAATACAGTACTTGTTATAGTATATAATAAAATTATTTAGAGAGCAAACCAAGATTATAAATCTACCATCTTCATCAATAATCTGTTTATGTAGTTGGAAAGCTATTGTATTTTTAATGCCTATAACAACACCACTTTTCTTGTGGACAGCGTGAGAGAAAAACATATGAGAAAAAACAGGATTGTGCATGCGATGAGAGTTAACTTTATTTAAGTGAGATTCTTGAAGGCAAAATATGTCACATTTCTGTTTTTTTTTATTTCAGCCCAGGCTAAGGATCTTTTAAAGGGAGTATTAAGTCCCTTAACATTGAATGATTGTATTTTAATTCCCATATTGTCCACAAGAAAATAATCCTGTCATCACATCGTTGGGCCAAACAGTTTCATTAGGTAATAGACAATAAATATGAATAGTATACAATAACGTATACCATTGTGGTTTAACAGATAGGTCCAGTGATGTAGTATGAGGAGTATTCCTGAGGTCACCAATCAAATGTCGAGCTTGAATCACAGTCAAAGTCATGATAACTGAAATGAAAACTGAAATAAAAACATAAACAAAAAAGAGACAACATAGCCTCAAAACAAACATTTAAGTCACTTATATGAATCATCAGTATCAAGTAGTGGGGAACGGGAATGTTGGATAAAGAGCAATGGTGAACACAAGAAAAAAAAATGGTGGTTCACAAAAATGTGGTATATTCACACCTACCAATGTATATTCACACCTACCCATAGTCGCAGTATTGAGTACTGCGGATCAGTGGGTTATAAAAAGCAGAATATGGAAAAAGTAGAATATAGGAATGATGGAATAAAAAATAAAGATAGAAAAACAACTCAAGATTTAGGTGAAGATCCAACTCTGGTCCATTCTTGTGTAAGAAGAGCAGGTTTCTTCTTAGGAGGAGATTCTTGTGGTCTAGTTTCGCCTTCTTCTGGATCCATTAGAGCCCAGCTTTTAATGGCAGCTTCTGCATCTTTAGGAGAAACAAGAGTGTGGGTTGCACTATTTCTTCTGACAATCAGTTTAACAGGGAATCCCCATTTACAGAGAATATTGTGTTGACAAAGGATTTTTGTGTAGGCCATAAATTCTCTGCGCCTTTTTAATGTAGCTGGAGATAAGTCGGTAAAAAAGGATATTTGCTGGAAACACTCTGGTACCGCCATTTTTTGACTTGCTGCTTTTAAAAGTGCTTCTTTCACCCGATAGAAGTGAACCCTTGCTAGGACATCACGAGGCACTTGGGATGGCAAGGATTTAGGTTTGGGAACCCCAAATGTGCCCTGTGTATGATAATGTCATTTTCTGTAGATTCAGGTAAGAAGGCCACAATTAGATCTTTTAAGAAGTCATGCAACTGACAGTCTAACAGATTCAGGAACATTTCTCAAACGGATATTTTTCCGTCTTGAGCGGTCTTCTAAGTCCGCTATTTTTAATTTTATGGCCGCAATATCATCTTCCATGGCATTATTAGTGTCCACCAAATTGTTATGAGCCACAACGAATTCCTCCATCTTGTCTTCTAAATGCGCTGTGCGCTCACCTATCTCCACATGAATGGCTGAAATAGCCTCTTTTATGTCACGATTTATGGAGGCTTTTAATTCCTGAATCATAACTTTAACCTCATTGAGAGGGATTTGTGAGGCAGAAGAGGTTTCATATGTGGCTTTTTGTATTATATGAGTAGATGCTGAAGGGTTACTCACATTTTGAATAGTTGTTTCTGCCATGGTTAGAAAATGTTGCAGAGGAGAACGTGTACTTGACTTAGGCGACATTTTAGGTGGAGAACTGCGAAATGACGCAGTTGGCGAATTCTCTGTTTGGCGGGAGTCAGCGCCATCTTGGGAGCATATCTGTGCTGGATGGAAAAAAGCGGTGAGTTTAGGTGAACTGGGGATAAGGTATGATGTGATCCGCTGTGCTATATTTGAGCCGCTGTATGGCTTGGTGCGGAGCTCCTCAGTTAAGCGTCTTCACCGCTCTGCATCAGGCCACGCCCCCTATGTGAAATTCTAATTGATCTAACCAAATATAGAGTGGTCAAGCGACACAGCTGTCTAGCTGTTGTTAGTTAGCGTTACCCCCATAATTAATGTTTTCATGGGTCTGTTCACCACCAGGCTTTTAACCATAATGTTTTCATGGGTCTGTTCACCACCAGGTCTTCGACCATAATGTTTAAGGGTCTGTTCACCACCAGTCCCTCAAAAATAATGTTTTCATGGGTCTGTTCACCACCAGGCCCTCAAAAATTATGTTTTCATGGGTCTGTTCACCACCAGGCCCTCAAAAATTATGTTTTCATGGGTCTGTTCACCAGCAGGCCATCAATCTTAATTTTTCACAGGTGTGTCTGATGCCCTCCTTTTCTTTCATCACCGACACCTCCAATTGGAGCCTGCAAATGAGGTGGGAGGCAGCATAGAGCTGGCCATTAATTCTCCTTAGGGCCACCTCCATCTCAAAGTCCGTTGGGATTTCTGTAAGGGTGGAAACAGTAATATCATTAGTATTATCGAGTTTTAAACTTTCAAAGCAGCACCTGGATCTGAATACTTTAGCAGTTGCATGTCATTAAATATTTTGTATATCTACTAGAATGTATCCTTATTGAGCCTTTTTTTTCTTATTTCTTAGAACTGCTCACTGAGAAGGACGCACATGCTCAGTTTAAATCTTCAACTGCCTCCTGTCCTGAGCTGTGATAGGGAGAGATGGACACGAGTCCTGACATGCAGCAGAATAGACACTAGTCACTCTACCCTTGAGTAACCAGCTTGATGTAGCAGAGTAATTGGGGCAGATCTCTGGATCTATGTGAGGTGCAGGGCTGTTTCTCGCTTTGTTAAAAAGAGATTGCCAATGTACTATAATATTATGTCATGCATGACACATTTTTGTTAAATATTTTTGGGGTAACACAAGTTTCTACTTCTTTCACTACCTTGATTTTAAAATTATTGTGATATGTCTGCTTCACTAACCACTTGGAAAACATAATGTGTACACAGTCTAGTTATCAATAACATGTTGGGTGGCATGATCCTAGTGCTTGAAAATATTACGCTTCTGTGAATTAGGGGTTTGTACTTGCGGGACACCCATACTGGGTGGTCTTCCCATGGGCCTGGGGAAAACTCGATATCCCCCCTGACGGTTGGAGCTATAAAAGATAAAACATAAAATTAGCTTGTATTTTGAAGACAGACGGTCCACCCATTACACTTTTTATTTTACCTACCTTCTTCCTCTGGTAGCTGGGCTGGGGGTGTATTGAGGGCCAGGTGGGGTCCTCTCAGGGTGGGGTGGAGGAGG
>ONZH01016011.1:0-99021 GCA_900303285.1 Rhinella marina
AAATGTCGCACAGAGAGTTTTCTGGATCAAGCTGTAGATGATATTGGTAGCAAATGACTTGGTTGTATTCTGTTGACGTACCAGAAAGAGTCGCCTGGACAGTTTATACGGAGCGAAGCGAGTGTGCTGAACTGTGACACACAGAAAGGTTACACGCAGCTGAGTAAAATGGATTTGTATCACTGAGCTAAAACAACTGAAAAGCTTATTTTTTTTTTATATTTTGTTTTTTATATATTTTTTTTTTATTTTGTTTTTTTGGGAACGTGACGTGCAGGAACTATCGTAGAACTGACTGACACCCTGTTAACGGTGGCTATTTAGACTGCGACCCAGACAAATGTCGCACAGAGAGTTTTTGGGATCAAGCTGTAGATGTTATTGGTAGTAAATGACTTGGTTGTATTCTCTGACGTACAGAAAGCGTCACCTGGACAGTATATATGGATTGAAGCGAGTGTGCTGAACTGTGACACACAGAAAGGTTACACGCAGCTGAGTAAAATGGATTTGTATCACTGAGCTAAAACAACTGAAAAACTTATTTTCTTTTAAATTATATAAAATACGGATTGGCGTGAGTGGACAGCTGAACTGTGACACACAGAATGGTTCCACACTGCTGTGTGAAATGGATTTGTATCACTGAGCTAAAACAACAAAAAAACTATTTTTTTATATATTATTTTTTATATTTTTTTGTAGTTTTGTTTTTTTGGGAACGTGACGTGCAGGAACTATCGTAGAACTGACTGACACCCTGTTAACGGTGGCTATTTAGACTGCGACCCAGACAAATGTCGCACAGAGAGTTTTCTGGATCAAGCTGTATACGTTATTGGTAGCAAATGACTTGTTTGTATTCTGTGATGTACAGAAAGTGTCACCTGGACAGTATATATGGATTGGAGTGAGTGTGCTCAACTGTGACACACAGAATGGTTCCACACTGCTGTGTGCAATGGATTTGTATCATTGAGATAGAACAATAAAAAAAAGAACAGGGTTAGATATGGCGATAGCTGCACTACTAGTGCCAGCCAGCCAAGCCAGGAGACAAAAAAATAAATTTCTTGTAGCCCTTAGAAGGGCTTTTGGGTTCTTTGTGGGTGATTCCTGCCTAGCAGAAAACTAAATTCAGGCCCTAACACTGTCCCTGAAAGGCAGCAGGTCTATCCCTAACGACATCCAGACGGCATCTGAGCCGAGCACCGCGGCCAGTCACTAGTATATTCCAGGGTCACCTGATCAGGCCAGCCAACCCCTGCTATCGACATGTAAGGGCCCCACGTGATGCTGGGTGTACCGCAGAGTCTCCTGGCTTGTGATTGGCTGTGTTTATAGGCGCCAAAAAAGCACGATGCGGAAGTTGCCATTTCCTCGAGTACGGCGAGATACTCATCCGAGCAGCAAGCACTTACGAGTACCCTAATACTCGAACGAGCACCAAGCTCGGATGAGTATGCTCGCTCATCTCTAATTTTAGTCCCATATAGAGACATTCACATCCACCTTTTTTTTTAAATATGCAGGCATACTTTTGTGATAGACATGTAGCACAGTTAGTGGTGGTGTTGTCAGTTCTTGAAAAAAAACACCTTTTTATGTGAAGAAGAAATTCTTGTGCAGTTTTTATTATCCTCATGATTTACTTGTATTGAATGACAGTGAAATAACTGCCGCAGATTTGAGTATATGATAGAAATTTGACAAGCAAATATATATTTATTACCAATTTGGTATGAACATAGAGGTTTACCTGTCAAAGGATATATGCGGCTGTTTTATATCTTACTGTTGCTTGCTATTGGATGGCGATAGGTTACTGGGAATACACTTTAGATTGATGAGTCAATTAAAAGTCAAGTGCATGACATGGAAATAGAGAGCATAATTAGGGAACTACTGGAGTAGACTCCTAAATCATATAACTCTTCTTATTACATTGATTCCTCTAATGATCTAATCTACAGGATCAATAAGGAAATGTATTCATGCTGCACATAACTGTATGGTACATATCTCACCACTAGAGATGAGCGAATCATTCAAAAAATTTTTCACCGAACATTCGCCAAACTTTTCCTAAAATTCATCTATTCGACGAATAGATTTGTTGTATTTGCGTACAAAATATACGTTATTATGTGCTATTATCGAACATTTGCTCACTAATAACGAACTTCTTAGAAGACGTACGCATGAGCGTACAAATAGCTTACGAATCTCAGCGTACTATTGTTTAAGCGATTACGTAATACGCATTCACGTACGAGGAGAGGCCGCGGCGTGCACTCCTCAGAGGCAGAGCGAATATTCGAGACATAAATATGGTAAAGTGCAAATACATTATTATAGGTATAATATACAAATTTTAAATATCACCTACCTAGTATGCTCACGGACACGTTTAAGTCTCTTTTCTTCTGACCCTTGTCATAGAACTGGAGCAGAGTCCCAAACTCAGTCGCAATTTGTAATCCACATAGGTAAAATTGTAATCCAAATGGGTAAAAAAAAAAGCAGCAAAGGTTCCTTAAAAAACCCTCTTTCAAGGGGCTCCCCAAATAACCTGAAAAGGGGGAAAAGGGATGAGGCGCACGAATGCGCAACTTAATTTCCTGAGTTGCCTCGTCATCCTCCCGCGCTGGCGACAGGGGCGGAACTACCAGGGAGGAGTCTGCATCGCTGAATTGAATTCGCACGCGACAACGTATAGAGTAACTAAATTATACGTAGAATAGCGTATAATTTATAGGACACACTACGTAGCGAATGCGTACAAAAGCGAACAGAATCACCTAATATTCAGATTCGCTTCGCAGCTGAAAAATCCCAAGATTCGATACGAATCTACGAAGCGGCGAATAGATTCGCTCATCTCTACTCACCACGTGCCCAGGCTTATATCCTCATATAATTATCCACATCACAGCATGGTATCCAGAGGCAGATTCTAATTGATATTCTTGTTCTTACTGGTAGTGCATTCTTTAGCCAGCAGGCATCCAGACATGTTCAGTGGTGTACCTCCAATAGAGGTAGACCACGTAGCTGCTATAGGGCCCAAGAGGAAAAGGGGCCTGCAGTGAACCAAAGGCCCTTCCCCTAATTATACTCATTAAGTCCAGCTCCAATATAGTATCCCTATCATCAGTGGAGAAAGCTAAAGGACCTGTGATGATGTCATCACGGGTCCTGTACATCTAATAAAGGATCTGCCCAAAGAATGATGTACATCCCAGGTTAGATAGGAGCATCTGTTAGGACCTTTGATGACATCATCTTCAGCATCACAGGTCCCGTACATCTAGTAATGGAAGTATCATCACAGGTCTTTCAACCCTCAACAGCAGGGAGAAGTAACTGCAGGATGAGTTCTCCACTGAGACTACAATGGAGTGAAAAGTTGAGTCCCTCCTCCTTTCTCTTCATTTGCATACCATTCCCTATTTTTACTGATATCTCACTCATATATATGGTACTGCAGACAATTACAAACGCTATTACCTCATGTACCTCACTGACCACAAATCTGTACACACTGCACTATTATACCTTGTACCTGTCACATCAGTACACTGCTCTATAACATATATATATATATATATATATATATATATATATATATATATACAGTACAGACCAAAAGTTTGGACACACCTTCTCATTCAAAGAGTTTTCTGTATTTTCATGACTATGAAATTTGTAGATTCACAAATTCACACCCTTCCAGTATACGTGTTGCCTTTAGCTGAGGAGATCGCAGGTGAGGCTTGCTGTTGTTGTCATGGAGGGATAAAACAACACTCTGTGTATAAGTGAGAGAGAGAGGTCCCAGGGAACATACCTGGAGAGGCTAGGGCCCAGAAGGCTGTGGAAGCCTGTGAGAGAGGACTTGGAAATGGAAGCCTGCAAAGGCTCTGTGTGGTCTCAGCCAGGATGGCTGAGGGGCCACAAGGCTGTGTGAAAACCTGAAGTTTGGGGGGCCCAGCGACGCCTGCGGAAACAGGGTCACACGGTCAGAGTCGGGAGGACTTCTGGACCATACTTCCCCAATGCTACTGGTGTGGTCACAGCCTGGAGGCTACTGGACCGAATGGCTGAGGAAAGCCGGATCTAATCTGGTATGTGAACCACGCTCTATAGGTGAGGTAGAGATGACCTATATATTAGGTAGTGCCTAAACGGGCAGGTGTTTATTTTGATGTTTATGTGTGTGTTGGTGCTGAAGTGCCAAAATAAAGCACCATTTGGACTTCAACCCCGTTGTCAGAGGAGAAATCTGTAATTACGACCCCCTGAGAGAGAGCAATCCCTTACTATGGTGATCTCATCATGAAGCAGATGAAGTGGTCCAGTCAACTTTTATTGATTGATTCATCCTTACTTACTTACTAAGTTTATAGAAATTTATCTGTAAACAGTGGAGAAGGAAATTCTGGGGGCATTACATACCATATATATCCCTGGGGCTATATGTGAGAGACTAGGGGAGGAAGGGGTTAAGAAGAGCTAATTGCATTGCATTCTAGGAGATGTAGGCGCTTAATGAGCTGCCACCTGCCCACAAAAATGGAAGAAGGTTCTTCAAATATGTGATAATAAAAAGTATTTGAAATTAATGGAATAACCCTCTTAAAGGGGTTGGCCACTTTCAGGTTACTATTGACCAGTGTCTTTGCAAGATGACTATATGGTGCTTACTAATACAGGCTTTGTTGAAATTCTGCACCATTTTCATAAGGCATTGTTTGCCAAGTTGTTTGTGCTGTCCACACAGAAGTCTTGTCCATAAAATGGCCTCTGATGGAGGGCCATGTAACCAGGCAAATCATCTTCATGATGCCTCCTCCATTCACATACACTGCACCTGCCATCTGCACTTGTTGGGACTTTAGTGCAGGTACGGTGTGTTTAAATAGAGAATGCTGAGTGATGCGTCTGGTCACATGAACCTCCATTGGCAGTCATCTTATGGACAGGTCTAGAGATAAGCGAATTTATGAAAAGTTCGATTCAGCGAATTTTACAAAAAAAATTTGCTTCATGATAAATTACTTGGTCACAAAGTACATTTTTTTGTAAGTAGAGGTTGCAATGACAGGGAGCCGCGATAGCACCGCCCCCCATCATTGTACCCCCTCAGATGCCACGTTCATGGATGATCGTGGCATCTGAGAGTAATAATACAGTGTAAAATTAACATTAAAAAAATGTAATCAAACTTACCGCCTCCATTTACTCGCGAAGGGGCCGCCATCTTGCTTGAAGATTTGGCGCGAAATATCACACAGAGCGAGATTACATCATCACTAGAGATGAGCGAAGCGATTCGTCGATTCGTTGATTCCTATCGAATCTTGGAAATTTTCAGCTGCGAAGCAAATCTGAATATTAGGTGATTCGCTTCGGCTTTGTACGCATTCGCTATGTAGTTGTCCTATAAATTATACGCTATTACTACATATAAGTTACTTTATACGCTGTTGTCTACGAATTCAATTCATTAGCGAACATTTACTGTTAGTTTGTTTATCGTGCGCAAAAGCTCGGGAAGAAAGCGATCACCTGACCTAGTGGTCAGGGCTTGCTCTGATTGGCTCAGGCTCGGTAAGCCAGTGACGCATCACTTTTGCTGCGACTGCTGAGACGAGCAGAAACACTGTGTGTGCAGTTCTGAGACTCTGAGACCTGTTTTGTGAAAATTGGGGTGTAATTGCTCTGAGAATCCATATTACACATATCAGGGATACTGCAGGGCAAGTGCAGGGCCAGTGCAGGGCCAGTTCATGGCTAGTAATTAATCAGGCAGGGAGAGATAGGGAGAGATAGGGAGATACAGGGACAAAGACCAGCTGCAGGGCCACAGTGAATTAAAAAATGTCTGGAATGGATAAGCAAAAGGGGTCCAGTTTCATCCAGACCTCGAGCTCTAAAAAAAAAGGAGAAGGTAGCACAGGGCAGCAGTGCCAAAGGACCTGTAGCCGGAGCATCTACTAGTAGCATTCGCAATACTCACCCTGCCGTATATCTGCTCGGATCTCATTAAGCCGCTCTGGGCACTTCAACTTCAGATCGGACCATTTCCGCTGGATCTGGCCCGGGGTCCGCACGGTGTTAAAACAATGGCACAAGCCTCGGATCACCTGCTCGATCACCTCCTTTTTATGCTGGTTTGGTAGCGGTGTGTGCTATCATAATCCTGCCGGTCCATGTTCGCTAAAAGCTATATAATTACGTATATTTTGTACGCAAATTCAACAAATCTATTCGTCGAATATACGAATCTTAGGAAAAGTTCGGCGAATGTTCGGCAAATAAAATTTTGTATGATTCGCTCATCTCTAATCATCACCCTGGCCGGGATTTCGGCCGAGATCTTCAATCAAGATGGCGGCTGGCGGCCTGCCGCGAGCAAGTGGAGGAAGTAAGTATGTTTTTTTTTTTTTTTTTTTTACACTATTTCAGGTAAAATCGATTCGCTAACACAAAGCACAAGGAAATTCCACTTCGAGGTGAATTAATTTATCCTGAAATCCAGATCCAGTGGGATTCGATTCGCTCATCTCTACACTGGACCTCTATGTGTACAACACAGAAGATTTGCCTAACAAAGGTACAAGGCTTATGAAATACAGCAAATGGCACAGAATATCAACACAGGCTATATTAGTAAGTGCCATATAGTTATCTTACATACACATTGGTCACAAGTAACCAGAAAGCGGCCAACCCCTTTAAGTCATTTGTAACACATCATACTGTAATGGATATCAACTGATATAATCTGATTAACATAAAGTAATGTTCTAATGAAATTCTGTGTGTCTAGTGGGAAAGAAAGCTATACAAGTACTACAAAGAACAGAGTGATTCACACAAATGAGCATTGATGATGGTAATCAACTAACAATACTGTTTAACAGCTGAAAAAAATTGAATTCACCAGTACTTCTCATCTACAGATTGAACAAGCCTTTATTTATTAACTATGTAGGTTATTAGTTACATACTGGATAATTGTCTGCAGCTTGCATACACGTTTATTGCTAAATGTATGCAAAAGAGTCATTTTATCTGCAGAAAATGGAAATAATTACATTAATTACCAGTGACAACAGTGAAACTGAAAGCATAATTGATTGTAAAAAATATGCAACAACAACATTACCATCAGCCACCAATCATCTATGGGAGTTACTGTATGCGAAACATAGTAGAGTTATTTACATACAAAACATGGACACATATTAGCAACTCTGGATCAAAACCAATGCTACCAGTGAATCCAGCATTGCAGACTAGATTCATACAAGATTGCTTAATTTATACCAATAAGCATCTCCAGTCTGGACAGTGTGTCGGGTCAAGGTTACAGGTAGAGTGCTGCTAGTCTCCATGCTTTCATAATCTTCTGAGGCCAGCCTTGGTTTTTCTATGCAGTATTTTCTTAAGGGATCAACTGATTTAGTACAAATTTTCAGTTAATGAAGGTGTCCTATCTGCCACCCTTCACATTGCAATTGCATTTCTTTCTTTTCAGGGTCCAGTTGTAAAATGGTCCTGTTGTGACGTTAACAAGGTTCCTCATCTTAGTACTGTCAAGGGGATTGGATTACAGAGACCACTAGGACCTTGGAGAGTAAAGCCTGTATTACACTGCCAATTTTTCAGCAGATAATTTCTAACAAGCATTTGCATGAATACTCGTTAACAATCATCTTGCGGTGTAATACTGCCGCTGAAACGCTTGATTATCGGGTTATCCAAATCTTTTGACATATTAAAAGATTATCGTTTGCAAACTGCAGATAATGGTGTCTAAGAATGATCTGCTGCCGGAAAACTATTATACAGCATGGGGGCAAACGATGGCATAGCAATCGCTCCTTCCTATGCTGCGGAGGAGATCACTGCATGTAATAGCAGGGTTCTCCTCTGCTAGCGAGCAGGCGATTGCCAGGAGGGAATGCTTCCTTCCCGACAATCATCTGTCACATCAGGTTGTGGAATACAGACTTAAGACTGTATTCACAGTCCGAATTCTGGTCCTCAATAGTTTTTATTAAATTTGAAAGAAAAACAAACAATAGAAAAGCATGGAAAGATTGCATGAAAGATTCCAGAAGTTTTCAACATTCATAGGCATCATATTAAGATGTATATTTAGAGAAAGAAAGCATCCAGGTTATCCAACAGTGTCAATGAGCAAATTGCCAAAACACTGTAGGGTGAGTAATATAGAAAATAGGAAAATTGGGGGATCCCAGGCAGTGGTATGGGACCACAGGGTTTCTGAACTAAGACCCCTGAGTGCTTAGACCAATAAGTATAGTCAAAACTCTGCATGGTAAGGTGAGCCTAAAACCCGGCCACAAATGCAAACATCTCCCAAGCGCCAAACAAACAAAAAACTAACAAAGATGGGGATCACATAAAACACAATAGGAAGGGAGAAAACAGAGCAGGGGTTAGGGAGAAAGGAGGGAATGGTTGTCCATCAGCACCCAAAAACGTCCATCAGGAATAAATAAGTGTAAGTCCCCCATGAAAAATGAGATATCTGAGTATCCAGAGCCCACTAGTTTCTCTCCTCCAGAGCTTGGAATACAAATTCTGGTTTTGTTTCCTGGCCCGACCACAGGTTTAATGATGCTATAGACCCCCGTGAAGCTAGTAATTCAGTTCAATTACCTGTGTCAGGCAGGGAAGCATGTCTGGAATCCAGACTTGTGAATCCAGCTAGACTCATTTAACAACATGTGTGCCAGAAAACTGGCGCACATTATATCGGAAATCTACTCCAGCTCCTAGCAGAAGTAGATTTCAGTTCTGGCGTGTGGACGGCACCTCTTAAATTAATAAAACCCCCAGTGGGGGTTTTATTAAGACCCCTTCCCCTGCTTTTTTCATCTTTTTTCAAGTATCTTAACAGATTAGGGGCTTATCCCCCCCCCTCATTTTTCTCTTCTAATCTATTGGCTAAATGCATCAATGTGGTACATTATTTATCATTATTATTTTTTATTATTAATATTATTTATCATCTTTTTATTGAATCTAAATCTGTGTATCAATTCTGTAGAGGTCAGGGTCCCCTTTTGTCTCCACATTCCCTCCCTCATCCCTGACCTCTACATGCATCAAAAAGAATAGTTCTTCTTGTGTATCAATGGTTGTTAACTTGCCTGACGAAGAGATCTTTCCACCCTCGAAACGCATATAAAAAATTAGGAAACTTTAACTCTTATACTTACCTGTCAAGATGTCTTCTGGGGAATGTGCCATGATTCCAGACCTGTCCCTTTTCTGTTTCTTCACTATTACTGGATATAGGGATATCTGTTGCCATGGGTGCAGGAATTAACTACTTACCATGTGCCTTAATTGGAGATATCGATAAAATGAGTACATAGGAGGTCATGTATAGTTTTCATCAGTTCAAAGAAAGAAAATCAATGTCCACTGTTGAAAAACACTTTTTTATACCTATTTTAAATATATTTAAATTTCTAACATGATTTTTTTTATAGTGGTCAGAATGTTTGACTTTAAAATGACATGATGGTAAAAGGTAGACATTCACTTTAAAGGGCATTTGTCAGCAGATTTTTACCTATAACACTAGCTGACCTGTTACGCTTGGCAGCTGCAGGAACCTGTGTTGGTCTCATGTTCACATGTGATCGCATTGCTGAGAAAAATGATTTTTTTATATGTGAAAATGAGCCTCTAGGAGCAATGGGGTCGTTGCCATGACACCTAGAGGCTTAGCTCTCTCTGCAACTGCCTCACCCTCTCCACTTTGATTAACTTCAGGAGTACTCAGGACGAGGCGTGATTACATTTACATTGCCTGACCCTGTCAACCAAAGTGTAATGGCAATACCCTTGTTGCTCCTAGAGGCTCATTTGCATGTATAAAAGCTACCAGCTGCCAAGGGCACATGCAGCAGGTCTGTCAGCTTCATAGGTACAGATATAGATATATATATATATATATAGTACAGACCAAAAGTTTGGACACACCCTCTCATTCAAAGAGTTTTCTGTATTTTCGTGACTATGAAAATTGTAGATTCACATTGAAGGCATCAAAACTATGAATTAACACTTGTGGAATTATATACTTAACAAAAGTGTGAAACAACTGAAAATATGTTTTATATTCTAGGTTCTTCAAAGTAGCCACCTTTTGCTTTGATTACTGCTTTGCACACTCTTGGCATTCTCTTGATGGTCTGTACTGTATATATATATTCCCAAATGCCGTCATTATTTATAATGGCTCATTTTATCTAGGGAGCAATCATTAGTGGAGATAAAATGGCCGTCATCCTATTAGTACACACAGAACCTGTCCTAATCACACAGGAGGACAAGTTACTTCAGAACACAGAGCTAAAGAGCTGCCTCATCCTCCTCTCTGCTCTACTTGTCAGGGATTATTATCCTGAATACAGCTGATAAGATCTTCAGATGAATCTCTGTAGGAATGGAGTTCATGAGGAGACATGAAGTACAGAGAGGAGGTTGGGATGAGGTAATGAGCAGTAGCACTTGTATGCAGTCTCCATTACCTCAGCCACACATAACCGCAGTCTGTTCTGTCCATCCTGTCTGTCCTTTATGTCTCCTTATGAGCTCCATTCCTACAGACATTCAGCTGAAGATCTTATCAGCTGTATTCAGGATAATAATCCCCGACAAGCAGAACAGAGAGGAGGATGAGGCAGCTCTTTACCTCAGTGTTCTGAAGTAACTTGTACTGCTTTGTGATTAGGGAAGGTTTTGTGTGTACTAATAGGACGGCGGCCATTTTATTTCTCCTAATGATTGCTCCCTAGACAAAATGAGCCATTATAACTAATTAAAGGTATTTGGGAATATATTTATAATAAAGTAATATTTCAGTATTTATATTTTCTTATTTCCTGGAGAACCCCTTTAAGGAATGTTCTGTAAACTTAGCACACATGGAGTATCATATACATTGGTATCATTGTAATGGGATTATCTGACCTGCCAATATCATACATATATTGGAACTGCTTATACCTTTTAAGAGGCACTTTGGTGCCAATACCTGCATGATGCTATAGAAAAATAAACTCATATTATGTCCTGAACAGTACAAGAGCCTGTTATTTATTGCTACTAGGCGCTTATTTCTATTTTGGACTCTAAACACCTTATGTTGTTGCCGTCAGGTTAGGGGATTGATCTCTCTTTTAGCTCTTTACCATGCTGCCACAACCATTTATCGCCCATCTTTTATTATTGTGTTTTTCACATTACATTTGCCATCTTCAAATAAACACTTTTATCTTCTTTTTGCTAAATATGGCTAAAATAACATAAAACTCTAAACCTTGGCAAGCTACGTTGCTTTCGTGCAGAAAAGTGGGTTCTTGCTGTGAGTGTGTGCATTCAGGTACAATATTCTCACGTATCCTGTGAAGAATGAGTGAGTCATGCTGCTGTGGGTGGACATTTGTTTTGTTTTTCAATGCAAAAATATAATTTTCCCCAACCATTAGCACATTTGTATTTACAGATGCAGTGAATGTATTTTTTGTAGATAGCAATCTATGTCATAATTTATTAATATGCACATCAGAAAGATCACTGAAAGCTTTAATTGATGTTTATTCTAGAACTCGGCATGTGCACAGCAGTTATTTTGTGATATTAGAATAATTACTGTTATGCTTAATTGTGCTTTACCCTGTAAAAACAAACATTATTCTATCCTGAAGCTCATTTGCCGGGTGCTGGTTTTAAAAGGACACTTTTGTCAGAAAAGGGTATTGTTTTAAAACTGTCCCACATTTACTGATGTGAGCGCTTCTAGATTTTGGCATAAATTGCGCAGCTAGGTTTAGAGATAGCTTCTGTGCTTTGTCCAAAAAGAGATGTGACATAATGGAAATGGGGCACGGCTTTGCTGGAATGGGGGCGTGGTCTAAAATCAGTGGCATTTCTTCCATGGAGGAAGACCACGTGGATGTTTTGGGGTCTAAAGGGAGGTGAGTCTGGCGGTAAACTCCATCTTCTGTTCTCAACATGAAAACATTGCATTTTAATCCAGATGCCAGTACAAAGAAATTTTCATGGCTTCCATTGCAGTCATTGGTAAATCTCGATCCACTAGAGGCTTCAAACAGACAGTTTTATAGCATACTGTAATATGCAGTGTAAATACACTGACACATATTTATGAAGCACTTGTCCCACTTTTTCTGACATAGATATGAAATAAAGTGGGTGAGGCGGAGGGCAACTTTTTTATTACAATTTTTTTTAAATAAAATGTCTTCTGCTTAATAAAAAAAACCTAAAAACCTGAGCCCTCACACTTTTATTTCCTTGTTGCCGAGGAGTGCTTGATGCATGCATTCTTGTAAAATGAGTGGGGAGGGAGGGGCCCATACTATGTTTTGCTGTGGGGCCCTATGAGATCTGTGTTAGCCTCTGCCTAAGGGCTCATGCACACGAACGTATTTTCTTCCTGTGTCTGTTTTGTTTTTTTTTGCGGACCATATGTGGAACCATTAATTTCAATAAGTCCTCCAAAAAAAAAAAACACGGAAGTTACACTGTGTGCATTCCATTTCCATATGTCTGTATTTCCGTTCAGCAAAATAATTAATAATAAATAATAAAAAATAGACTATGTCGTATTATTGTCTGCATTACGGACAAGGATAGGTCTGTTCTATTAGGGACCAGCTGTTCCGTTCTGCAAAATATGCGTCTTCCGTATTTTGTGCGGACCGCAAAATGCATATGGTCATGTGCATGAGCCATAAGATGCAAGGCTTTACTTATTGATTAGTTTAATAAGCCCTGCCCACCAGCCACGTTACTGGTACAAGTGCATCTCAATAAATTAGAATATCATCAAAAAGTTGATTTTTTTTCAGTAATTCAATTCAAAAAGTGAAACACATATATTATATGGAGTCATTACAAACAGAGTGATCTTTGTCAAGTGTTTCTTTCTGTTAATGTTGATGATTATGGCTTACAGCCAAGGAAAACCCAAAAGTCATTATCTCAGAAAATTAGAATATTATATTAGACCAGCTGTCATTTTTTTTAAACACATAAATGATGGCCAAATGACAAGTGTGTACAGTAAATGCACTCAATACTTGGTTGGGGCTCCTTTTGCATGAATGATTACATCAATGCGGCGTGGCATGGAGGCGATAGACCTCAAGCAGCTTGGATTGAGTGCCTCTGCACTCTTCCTCCAGACTCTGGGACCTTGATTTCCAAATGAAATGCAAAATTTACTTTCATCTGAGAACAACACCATTGACCACTGGGCAACAGTACACTTCTTTTTCTCCTTGGCCCAGGTAAGACACTTCTGGTGTTGTCTATTGGTCATGAGTGGCTTGACACATGGAATGCGACACTTGTAGCCCATGTCCTTGATACGTCTGTGTGTGGTGGCTCTTGAAGCACTGACTCCAGCAGCAGTCCACTCCTTGTGAATCTCCCCCAAATTTAGGAAAGGCCTTTTCTTAACAATCCTATCTAGGCTGCGCTTCTCCCTGTTGCTTGCGCACCTTTTTCTACCACCCTTTTTCCTTCCACTCAACTTTCCATTAATATGCTTTGATACAGCAGCTTCTTTAGCAATGACCTTTTGTGGCTTACCCTCCTTGTGGGGTGTGTCAATGAAAGCCTTCTGGAAATCTGTCAAGTCAGCAGTCTTCTCCATGATTGTGTCGTCTACTGAACCAGACTAAGGGACCTTTTTTAAGGCTTAGGAAGAATTTGCAGGTGTTTTGGGTTAATTATTCTAATTTTCTGAGATAATGAATTTTGGGTTTTCCTTGGCTGTAAGCCATAATCATCAACATTAACATAAATAAACACTTGAAAAAGTTCGCTCTGTTTGTAATGACTCTATATAATATATGCATTTCACTTTTTAAAAGGAATTACTGAAAAAAACAACTTTTTTGATGATATTCTAATTTATTGAGATGTACTTGTAGGTGTGGTGCTCTAATCCGGGGTGTATATAAATTTAATGGGCCTCATAGCAAAACAGTTTGGTCCCCATGCCCCACCCAGTTTCCCATTAAACATGCATCAATCATTCCCAGGCAACGCAGAATGCAAAGTTCAATGCCTAAGATGGCTGATTAATGTAGTTTTTTAAAATTAAGTCAAAGAAATTTTAATAAAAAGTCACACCTGGCCTCACTCACTTTGACTGATGGTGTGACAAAGAGTGTTATGTGAGACCCTTTCACGTGCTAGCACACATCACAGCTGTTGTAGTGTAGTTGCCAGCTGTCCGTGATTTTCAGAGACCAGGAGAATTCCAACTGCCCTGATAAGGCCTCTTTCACACGAACGTATTTTTTGTGGACTCCGATCCATTCATTTCTATCGGTCCGCAAAAAATGTGGACAGCACACCGTTCCGTAGCCTGCAAAAAAAAAATAGAGCATGTCCTATTCTTGTCCGTATTACGGACAAGAATAGTACTGTTCTATTAGGGGCCAGCTGTTCCGTTCCGCAAAATACGGAATGCACACGGATGCCATCCGTTGTTTTTGCGGCTCCGCAATTTGCGGACCGCAAAACACAACGTTCTTGTGAAAGAAGCCTAAGTGGGCATTTCTGGGCAGGGTTTCGATGCCCAATTTTACCAATGAAAATATTATGGGGGGAATTTATCATTAGAAGTATATTTGAAGTCAGTTTTGCTTCAGTCTGTGTTGCAGCACTTTGTGCCACATTTATCAAATGTCACAGGTTGTTTGATAAATGTGGCTTGTCCTTAAACCTAACACTTCTGTCTAGAGAAGCTCCTCCACTTTTCCTGCTCCACCCTCCACCTGGAGTAAGATTGCGACTATTTTGCGACTTTTAAAAAAAGTCTCAATGATAAATCTGGAGGGAAACTCATTAACATAGCTAACCACACCCACTTTCCCACCCATATTGCAAAACTGGAGTGAGTGGTGTACATATAAAAAGTCACAGAATTTTGCGCCAAAAAGTCACAAAATTTTGCGCAATCGCATAAATTTTGCAGACAGGAGTGCAAAAAAGTCGCAAAAGCCCTATTTTGCGACTTTTTGATGCCAGAATTCTGGAGTGATGGTATGATAAATCAGGGCCTATGTGTTGAACATCATTTTACACACATCACTTGCTGCAGAACTTGAAAATACTCATCTGAACTGCTGCAGAACTTCAAAATACGTACCTCAACTGCTGTAGAACATAATAGTCCAGTGCCACAGAACCTCATACGGCTTTGATCACATCTGTGTTAGGTTTTTTTTTAGTCTCTATCACATATCAGCTCAAAATTGCCGGACAAAACAGTGTAGCCTGTAGCTCTGTTTTGTGCGGTAATTGCCAGGCTGCCTCACAGAAACTCATTAGATCTCATTGTAGTCAATGGGATCCATCGGGCTTTGTTGTCTGTGATGTGCCAGTTACTTTCATTGTTTTTCTCCTATGACAGAGCAGAATAACAGAAATCACTAAGCAAAGCCTAATACACACATAGGATGCTGCAGAACATCATAATGATAGCAGTATAAAAAGTATGGTATAAAAGGAAAGAACTACAAGTCCTAGCATATCCAGGCTGTTGTTATAGTATGTCACAGGACTGTACATGGAAGTATAAGAGGAGAGCACTACAGCTCCCACTCTCTCCCAGTATACTGACAGAGGTATAACAGGATAGAACTACAACTCCCAGGATGTCCAGGGTGTTATTGTGGGATATCAGGGAACATTATATGGAGGAAAGTATAACAGGAGAACTAAAAGTCTGAGGATGTCCAGGTATAAGATGAGAGAACTACAAGTCTCAGCATGACCAGGCAGTTATTATGGGATATCAGTGGACAATATAAGGAGAGGGGTATAACAGGAGAGAACTACAACTTCCAGGATGTCCAGGGTTTTATTGTAGGATATTAGTGAACGTCATATGGAGGGATGTATAACAGGAGAACTAAAGGTCTCAGCATGTCGAGGTGGTTATTATTGGACATTATTAGACAATACAGGGTGGGGGTAAAGAAAAACAGAACTACAACACCAGGCATGTCTAGTATGTTATTATGGGCTGTCCAAGGATCAGGGGCGTAGCTATAGGGGGTGCAGAGGTAGCAGTCGCTACCGGGCCCAGGAGCCTGAGGGGGCCCAAAGACCCTTGTCTCATAAGAAGACACCAGTATAAAGACCCTTGTCTCATAAGAAGACACCAGTATTATAGAAAGTGCATGCTGGTCCAGTTACAGCTCTGGCTGGAGGGAAGGGGTTAGGTCAAGAATTTGGCATGGGGGCCTAAGGCAGCACGAAGGCTATGTGCTTCCCTGCCCCTGGCCACAAAGCATTGAAGGAAGGGGCCCAAGCTGAACTCCTGCACCAGGGCCCATGAGCCTTTAGCTACGCCCTTGCCAAGGATATTAGAGGGAGTATGCAAAAGGAGAAAACCAGTGGTGTACATAAAGAAGTAAGGGCCCCATAGCAAGGATCAAACCAGGCCCCCCACACAGGACAGAAGGGTTTCTGCCTAAAAAACTCTTTTTCAATGACCTTTGGGCCATTTTTCCACTGCATTATTTGCTAAAAGTTGTTCCTTTAGGGGGTAGAGTCCTGACCAAGGTTTCACCTCCAGTAGAAGAGGAGATGATCCTAACTAAGACTGGGCCGCTTCTTGCCCTGGGCCCCATAGCAGTCGCATGGTCTGCCACTATGGTAGTTACGCCTCTAGAGAGAACTACAAATCTCAGCATAACAAGAATTTGACGAGAAAAAAAAATGGCTTGGTCACTAAGGCCCAAAACAGGCTGGTTACTGAGAGGTTAAAGAACAAACTGTATACTGCTACAATGAAAATGTTGTGTAAAATAGCATGAAAAATGAAACTCGCAAAAATGAACATTTACAATGAGAAAATGATGAAAGTAGTAAATTGCCTCCAGTGTGGAAATTAACAGGATTGTATTGTACCTTTGGACACAAAAAGAAAAGCTCTATTGATAAGCAGTTAAATCCTGAAGGCGAGCTGCATTAACATGGTATAAGCTAAACCTCGACTCGACTCATGTTTAATGGCATCATGAAAGGCTCTCCTGGGGCCAAACATATTCCCACCTGCTACTGTGGAGGGTAATGTATGTTCAGCATTGTATCCCTCTCAATATTAGAAAATCATTCATAAGTTGTACATTCATCCCCTGCTGACCTAAACCAGTACATAAATTGTCCTGTTTTCAACTATTTTTTTTTATTTTTTTGCACTTATCAGTTCACTTTGTCTTATTAGATATGACTGCAACACTTGAGAATTGAATAATAATTTTATTGCATTGACAGACAGTACAGGCAGATGTAAGAAAACTGAAATAAAAACAGGCTCTGTTGCCAGTAGCAACCAATCACAGCACTGCTTTCATTTTTCAAGAGCAGAATACAAAATTAAAGCTGTACTGTGATTGATTATAGTGGAAAAAGAAAAAATAAAGCCATTATATGTCCCAACAAACGGTATGGGTCGTACTCTACCTCTGTATGACACTGGTTACTTATAGAGTTATTACATGTTTATGTGCCAAGTCAATCTTTACTCTTCATGACATGAATATGACTGATATCCTGTCTTCTCTTCTAGGACCCTTAAAATGATCTCCATCTAGGAGCCAGAGCAGGTATAACGTGTGGCTTCTGCTATCAGCTGATAATAGCGTCATTTAAAGAACTGGTAGTCCAGTTGGGAAGAAAACTATAATGGCATTTTTATCATTTCTTTTAATTTCTGTTATGGTATTCCTTCATCAATGGCAGTAGAATAGTCATGATTGGTCAAGGATTCAGTTTAGAGATGAGCGAACGTGCTCGGTACGAGCACTGTAGCGCTCGTCTCCACTGCGAAAGAATGCCCGCAGGCATTGCGGATCCGTCCTCACCAGACTGAAAGTCAATGGGGACGGATCGGTTTGTTATGACACTCATACCAAACGGATCCGTCCCCAATGACTTTCAGTCGGGTGAGGAGGATGGATCCATTTGGTATGAGTGTCATAACAAACCGATCCGTCCCCATTCACTTACATGCAGTTGAGGACGGATCCGCAATGCCTGCGGGCATTGCGCAGAGGAGCCGAGCACTACAGTGCTCGTAACGAGCACTGCTCGCTCATCTCTAATTCAGTTGCTTCTTCTATTCTGATTCCCCTGTTACTGAGAGTTTTTCTTAAAGGGTTTCTTAGGGCTTTTAATATTAACCACTTCCCGTCCGCCCATAGTAAATAAACGTCCGGGAAGTGGTTATCTATCTCCGAATAGACGTTTCTGAACGTCCATTCAGAGATAGCAGCTGCACGCTAATCGTGCAGCTGCACAGTGGGGTACCTGCTGTCAGTGACAGCAGGGTACCCCAAAGAGAAGGCAGGGACCGTTCCCTCACCGAGCGCTGTGTATACAGATCAGGAAGCGCTATTGCGCTTCCTGTTCCGGCCCGGCGGTCATGTGATCGCCGGGGCTGGGAGAGTGCAGGAGCTGCCGGGTCTCTCATAGACCCAATCAGCCCTGCACTGAGGCTGTACAGCATAGTATTATGCTGTACAGCCTCTCTGGGGATGTATTTCCCCTGTAACTGGGGCTACTATGTCAGCCCCAGTTACAGGAGAAATCAAGTGTAAAAAATAAATAAATAAGTGAAGTTAAATGTCCACCTGAGGTCTTGTATGACCTTATGGGGGACACAAAGTGTAAAATAAAAAATAAAAAAATAATAAAAAAAATAGAGTATTATAAAAAAAAATCACATATAAAAAAAATAATTTTCCCCCAAATATGTCATTAAAAAATGTTACAAATAAAAATAAATAAATAAAAAAGACATATTTGGTATCACCGCGTCCGAAATGACAGGCTCTATAAAAATATCACATGATCTACCCCATCAAGTGAACTGCGTAAAAAAATCTAATAAAAATTATGCCAAAACAGCTTTTTTTGTCGCCTCACCTAACAAAAAACATAATATCAAACAATGAAAAAGTCGTATGCATCCCAAAATGATAGCAATAAAAATGTCACCTCATCCCGCAAAATATGAGCCCCCACACAAGATCATAGCCATAAAAATGAAAAAAAAAATGGCTCTTAAAAGATTGCCACACAAAAACATGATTTTTTTCTAAAAATGCTCTTATTGTGTAAAACGTAAAAAAAATAAATAAAAAATAGACATATTTGGTATCGTTGCATCCGTAACAACTGGCTCTACACAAATATCACATGATCTAACCCATCAAGTGAACGGTGTAAAAAGAAATATAGAAAAATGCCCCTAAACTGCATTTTTTTTAGTTAACCTCCCAAAAATTAGATTAAAAAGTGATCAGAAAGCTGGATGTACCCCAAAATGGTGCCAATAAAAAGTACAGCTTGTCCCGCAAAAAATAAGACCTCACACAGCTCAGTCCACAAAAAAATTAAAAAGTTATCGCTCCTAAAAACCATGACAGGAAATTCCATGTTAGAAAATGCAGATGCTTCTCCTCCCCTTCTGACCCCTGGCGTATCCCCAAATAACAGTTTACGACCACATGTGGGGTGTTTCTGCAAACTGCAGAATCGGGGTAATAAATATTGAGTTTTGTTGTTAACCCTTGATGTGTTACAGGAAAAAATGATTAAAATGGAAAATCTGCAAAAAAAGTGAAACTTTGAAATTTCACATCTATTTTGCTTTAATTCCTGTGGAATACTTAAAGGGTTAACAACATTTCTAAAACCAGTTTTGAATAGTTTGAGGGGTGTAGTTTCTAAAATAGGTAATTTATGGGTGGTTTTTATTATGTAAGCCTCACAAACTGACTTCAGAACTGAACTGGTCCTTAAAAATGTTGATTTTGCAAATTTGCAAAAATTGCGTCTAAAATTCTAAACCTTCTACTGTCCTAAAAAAATAAAATGACACTAACAAAATGATGCCAACGTAAAGTAGACATATGGGGAATGTAAATTAAAAAGGATTTTATGGGGTATCACTATCTTTCTTAAAAGCAGAGAGATTCAAATTTAGAAAACAGTGATTTTTTTCAAATTTTCGTTAACTTTTGGATTTTTTTATAAATAAAATTAAAACTTATTCAAATTTACCATTAACTTGAAGTACAATGTGTCACGAGAAAACAATCTCAGAATCGCTTGGATAAGTAAAAGCGTTCCAAAGTTATTACCACATGAAGTGACACATGTCAGATTTGCAAAATTAGGCCTGGTCAAGAAGGGGGGAAATGGCCCAGATCTGAAGTGGTTAATGACCTATCCTCAGAATACGTCATCAACATCAGATCGGCAGGGGTCCGACACCAGGTAACCCCGCCGATCAGCTGTATAAAGAGATGGTGCGTGCGCATGTGTCGTCTCCCTTCTCTCTTCCTGTTCTCTGCTGCTCTGCCATAGACATCAGCGGTGAGCAGGAGGAGAGAAGGGAGACGGCATGAGCACACTGCGTGTGCTGTCTCCTCATACAGCTGATCGTCAGGGGTGTCGGGTGTTGGACCCCCGCTGATCTGATATTGATGACCTATCCTGAGGATTGGTCATCAATAGAAAAAGCCCAGACAACCCCTTAATACCAATAGAAACTATGAGATTCGAGGGAGGGAGTAGCATGTGTCACTAAGATCTATAGATGTTCAAATTTTCAAGCATCTAGCTTCAACCTGTGGCATGTAGGAGGGGCATAAACATTAGATTGAAGCCATTTTTTAGCTACATGAAACCTCAAAAATTGGATCTAGTCATATAGAATGATTATGTGATGTCTCCTGCTCGTCGTTGTAACTGTTATTGCCACTTGTTACAAACCGAGAACTGAGAGACTGGTTTATCACTGATTTAGCAGATTGCTATGCACTTAGGCCAAGATTCCAGCACTGTTCAATGTTGCATGTTCTGATGTTTGGGAGAACAATGAATAACTGGAATGACAGCAAGAGGTGCACAGTAGATAAACTCCATACAGTAGATGGGTCGTCTAAATAGAATAATGGTACATAGTGATCCATTCTGTACTGAAACTGAAATTTGATGTCAAATAGTTTAGACACAAACAGTGTCTAAACAAACCATCAGAAGGCATTTGCACAACATTGGGCTATGAGCCAGATGCCCAGCTACAGGTGTTCCATGGACCTTATGCCACCGTTCCCAGAGGCTATTATGTTGCACAGCAAGATGACAATGGAGGCTGAAATTGAGGTCTGTCCTCTTTTGTCTCTGATGCAGTGATAGCTAGAGTTTGGTCTGGAGATCACATGGGCCATGCCATGAAGAGGCCTTCACAAAGTGACGTCACACCAGTCCTTCTCCTGGATTATGTTGTGGACTGGCATAATGTATGGTAGCCAGACTTAGTCTAGTTTGCATTTCAGGTACATTGACAGCTCAGCGTTACATTGATTTGATCCTGGAACTAGTGGTACGGCCATTTCTCCAAAGTGTCCCAGGAACAGTTTTTTAACAGGACAGTCCCAGGCTGCATGTTGTTCATGCTGCTGTGAGCAACTTGTATAGCCTAAACATGCTACAATGGCTTTAAGAGTCTCTGGACTTGTTTCACATCAAGCACATCTGGAATGTCATTGGTCGGCAACTGCAAATGGAACTGCCAGCAGCAGATCTTGATGATTTGCATGCTTAATTGCATTCGGCTTGGCAGAACATTCCTCAGACAACCATTAATAACCTCAGTGATAGCATACCAAGGCGTGGAAGTGCATATATTTCTGCACGTGGTGCTCATACTCAATATTGAATAATCTGAGATGTTTTGAATATTTTGTTACCATTGTTTATCATTTGCATATCATTAGCATGTATATTGATACATAATTATGCTGTTTACATACTGTATTTATTATATATTATTTTTTTAATTTGTCTGTCAAACCTATTCTTCCTAAAAAAAAGTTTTGCAGTGAAAGAACTTCTCATTATGCTAGGTAATATGCAGGACCCGATGTGTTTAATTATTGTTTCACTCTATCCAGAAATATTTGCATTTCATAGTAATATATTCTGATTAACAGATTTAATTGCTTAAATTGCTCCTATTCATCATTGATATGGTACATATTAATCTGAACAGACGTATTCACTTTATGCATGTGTAATATGCATTCATATTTCATCATATAAAAGAATTTATATGGTATGGTCTGTGCACTTCATTATTTTTTATTGTGAATTAATTGACAAATGAGCACTTGTAAAAGTTCAGAATCTGGATGCTGTGTCCTCTTTGTCCTTGAAACAATAGCTTTGCAGACAATAATACCAGAAGTGTTACACTGATGTTGGCCTCCATGTGACCTTTGTGTTTTCAATCAGAAAATCACGTTAGAGAGAATATATCCTGATATTATTTCCAGTTTTACTGCTGAATGCACCGTAGAAAAATCCATCTGTGTCAGCTATCACTTGCTATACTTTTGCGTACACATGAATCTTCATGTTTTGTAATGATCCAAGTCCATTCTCTATCATTGTCCAATGATCTGAAAAATAAACATTTTAAAAAAGCTGTCATTCAATAGTAACTTTCCAGCATAGCGGAAAAAGAACTCACACATGCAGTCTAGATGAATTATGATGCATGATATGGGGTTGGGACTTGAGGTGTTCTTAGTAGTTGTCGAGAATCCCATTAGATGTAAAACCTAAAATACACAAAATATATATTATCCCCTTGGCTACATCCACCATCTATATCTGTGATGACTAACTTCTGGACTATGACTCCTAAGATGTATACTTGTTTGGCTTTTCTTAGAACTCAATAGAAATGAATAGAGCATGCTGGAAGTCGTAGTTTCACCACAGCTGGAGTGCCGAAGGTTAGTGACTGACTATATAAACATGTGACATACTTTTACTGCATGGAGAATAGCACAGGAATCTACATAATCCGCAGTAGGTGTCAGCTGTATATTACACCGACACAGCTACAGTGGCTGGGATCAGAGATACCTCTGATACTCCACATTTAACCTCTGAGATTCTGCAGTCAATAATAATTAACTTAATAGTTAGAGGCAGGGGCACCCTCCCTGTTACCGTCTTGGCACCCTTGCAATGAAATCACAGAACATCCTTGGCAGCTAGTGACGTGTGAAGGTCTGCCAATTTTGTATTGCTGTAAGGCCCTGCTAAAGGAAAGAACTAATAGGATGCCTGCCATTGTTAATACTCTATGATACAGAAGTATTGCAGTGTATTATATGAGAGATTAGAGAATCACATATTTATTTCTCTATTGCGACTAAAATTAAAAAGCTTTGCGGAAGTTTTAAAAAAAGGTTACAGAAAGATAAAAAAAAACTAAAATCCCTTATTTTCTCTTACAAAGTCCTTTATTATTGAACAAATAAAAAAGCTTGACATAATTGGTATCACCACATCCAGAACAACCTTAACTAAAACATTATCACATTAATTGACCTGCATGCTCCATGAATTTCCCCATCTGGCACGTTTTCTCCATGCTGCGAGAAGACAGAAGCATTGCCCTGTGCAAGCTGTACAATAACAAAATAAGATGTGGGCAGGCAAACACAAACATAGGCAGCACAGCTCTATTGAACCACATAAAGTGGCATCACCCCTATCCATGGGCAAGCAAAGGTGGTAGCCAGCTACCGCAACAGGAATTTCATCTTTCTCCCAGTCCCATCTACGGGCAGTACGGTGTCTTTCACATCATCATCATCCCTTTCTACCTCTCCCTCTCAGAATCCTCCTACTCCACTCCATCATCAGCCAATGATAATAGAATGCGTGGCAAGAAAACAACTCTACACGCCCAGCAACCCACTGGTGTGCAAGCTTAATTCCCACCTGTTCGAGTTGCTGGCGGTGCAGTCGCGGTCATATCATTTTGTCGAGTTTGCTGCCTTTAGGGAGCTGATGGCGTATGCTCAGCATTGCTGGAAGATACCTAGTTGCCATTATTTCATCCCTGCCTTGTACTCTCATGTACAAGGCAGGGACAGTACATGTCTTCCACAACCCACTGGGTCAATGTTTTTTGCAGCACCCTGACAACAAGGCCAGGTCCTTTTGACCCACCATGATTGTGTTGGCCTGCCTTCCACTTATCCGCCTCCTCCTCCATGGACACACTCCCCTCCCCAACAGCAGCACGGCACATCATCACTCCCACTCTCCCTCCTTACTATTACATGTGTCAAGTTCAGTGTTGCCACGCAGTGTTGGAGCTGATCGGCCTGAGTGAGAGTAGCCACACAGCTAAGCAGTTGCTAAAGTACATCAAACAGAAAGCATCCCTCTAGCTGTCACCCTGCCCACTCCAGCTTGGCAAGATGGTCAGCAACAATGGGCGCAACATTGTGATCCTGGGGAAGTACACAGGTACACAGTTGCTGGTAATGTCCAGAAGACTGTCCTCGCATTTCAGTCAGTCTTACATGGCCAGGAAAACACTCCTGGATTTGCAGCAACAGAACAGCCTGCCGCTACACCGCTTATTCCGTGATGTTCAAACTCGCTCGAAATCAACTTTGCACCAGCTTGAGCGTCTATACAAGCAGCAGAAAGCTGTGAACAATTTTGTCATGGACCAGATCACCTTAGCAGCAGGGAGCATGTGTTACTTCGAGGTCAGGCAGTGATAGCTCATCTGAGACACCTGACGGGTACTGAAGCCCTTCAAATAGTTCACAAGGTTTGTCAGCATGAGCAATGTATCCCCCTCATATTTATCTTAGAACAGACGCTCACATTCATGCAGAAGAGGACAATGGTAGAAGAACAGCTAACTAGAGTGAACCAGTCAAGATTCTTTTCAGGTGCGGTTCGCAGAATTTTTTAAAAAGTTCCGTTTGGACCTGAATCGAGTTGGACCAAACCAAAGTTGCTCCAATTGCTCTGAAAGTTTGTATATAACCCCCTCTAGTCTTCTAGGACTTTTTGTTATCTCCCCCTCCCCAAACTCTGGAACGCAATAGTAAATGATGTCTAGGTGACAATGACATACATAGCTATGGGTAAATGCACATTTGATGGTGTTATCATACACACCACACAGGCACATCTCTCATGAGGTATAAAAATTGTCCCATATCGGAGGCAGATGATGTTTAAAAAACACATGTTAGGTGAAAAAATAAATACAAAAGTGTCTTGGGGGTCTTGATGGTAGGTAGGTGTAGTACCCAAGAACGGGCACTACCATTCCTACAATCTGCTACTGTCCTAAGTGCCTAACCAATGTGTGACATTACAATGCCTTCTGCTTCCAGCTGTTCATTAGGAGCTTTGCAACTGTTATGTATTGCATTTCATGCACTATGCCTGGTTTACCTGCAGGTGGCAGTGTGTCTGGCAGTGAGCTATAGTTCGAACTGAACTACTCATTCCATTCTTCCCCCCTCCTTGGGAGAGTGGGCTTGCCCAGATCCATCTAGGGGAGGTGTGTTTTTTCCTGTTGAGGAGTCTAGTCTAGAGTAGTCTAGAGGCTAGAGAAGCAATGCAGTGCAGTTCTGACCTAGAACCCAGACAGGAAGCAAAGCATAGAATCAGCAGTTTACGCTAAGCCATCCCTAGCCAAGAGATTGGAGGAGTTCAGCCTAGACCTAAGAGTCTAGCAAAATGTGGTCAGAAGCCCACCGGGCACTGAAATTGCTATCCGTGGCGCAAAACCAAGATTACGTGAGCACTTTACAAGAAACAAGACAAAAGAGAGAGTTCAGCACAACAGTAATAGAGAAGAGAACTCAGTTCACCTGCTAGTGTAACCTAAAACCTGCTGGAGCCAAGAGCTGCCATGATTCTGTGTGTTCTACACATTTATTAAACTATCAAGTAAAATTAACTCAACTTGCATCAAAGTCTGGACCCTACTTATTCCATCTCCTACCAACTACAAACTTTCTGTATAGCTGCTAACCTTGGAATGCCAGTATCCAGGTAGGAGCACCATGACACATTACATAGCCACACCACCGCTCGGCATCCTAACCGTGGAGACTCTGGGGATTGACTTGCTGCATAGGCAGACAGACAGCAGGAGCGGCAAGAAGGGACATGGGCAGCAAGGAGAGGACTATTGATTGGATTCAGCCGGGTTGGACTGTGAGAAGATGTTCATGTTGATGCAGTAATCATATACATGTATGCTGCTTAAAGAAATTTAACCCCTCCCCCAAAAAAAATTAATAAGAAAAAACAGGCTTGGTTCATTTTGACAAAAGTGATGTTTTAGACACTGGTGGAAGACAACTTGGTCCATTTGGGTGTCACTACGATGACACTGAGATGACACTGGGCAAGAAAGAAGAAGGCCTGCCTGGCTAGAAATTCATGGGGTCAAGGAACTGGGTATGGGACAGAGACTGGCCATAGTTTAGGTGGGCACATGGGAAAACTGTTGCATCATGTTGAGGAGACTGAAATGGCTGCTACTGCTGCTGTGGCTTCTGCTTCTCGTGGCGGTGGAGAGTGGGGGGATGACTCTATGGGAGGCAGAGGGGGGCCTCTCTTTTAGACACTTTGGCGGCTGATCATCATAAGCTGCGGCAAGCTGCATGGTAGTTTCATGGTAGTAACGTAATTTGTCCTCACTTTCTGCCAGAGGAAAACTTCTCCCCATTTATCCTTGGTAGTGAGGGTCTGAAAGCATGGCTATTCAGTTTTCATCAGACTGCTTGATGTCAACGAAATGTCTGTCACTGCATAAGCAAGTGAGCATACAGGTAGCCATTCTGGCATGTGCCCAAGGAGCCACTTCTTTCTGGCTCCACCCCCCACTGAGATGATTGGGTGTCTTGGCCGGTGCCATCCTCATCATCATCCTCTTGCTCCTTCACCGCCTCTTGCAGTGGCAGCTCCTCATCCTCATCTTCCTCATTCTCATCTTCCTCCTCCGTGGCAGAATCCCTTTGTGTGTTCCAAACAGCTATAGAGTGATCTGCATCAGCTGCTCTGCTTCTGCCGCGGTCCCCTGCTGCATGAGATTCGTTGTCTGTTCTAAGACAAATATCAGAGAGATGACATCACTCATGCCGCAGTTGTCCCTGCTGACAAACTTTTTGGCCTCTTTGAAGGGCTTTAGCACCTCACAAGCTCCCTGCTACTGAGGCTGTCTGGTGCATGACTAAATCGTTCATGGCTTTCCGCTGCTTGTACAGACGCCCGAGCATGTTCAATGTCGAATTCCATCAAGTTGGCACATTGTGTATTAAGCTGTGTAGCATCAGGCCGTTCTATTTCTGCAGGTCCAGGAAAGCGCTCCTCGCCACGTGTATATATATATATATATATATATATATATATATATTAGAGATGAGCGAATCATCCAACATTCACTTTAGCGAATAATTCATTCTTAATACGAATTTATTCGGTCGAATTTGCGTTAAAAAATAATCGTTGTTTTGCGAACATTCCTACACAAATTACAAACATACAGTCAGTATTGTTAAAAGTACGCAAAACGTAAGCATTAGCGTACAAAGTGCGTACGAATCCTTAGCGTACTATTGACTTGCGATTGCATCATACGCACGAGGCTAGGCCGCGGCATACAGTCTTTAGAGGCAGTCCATATGAGGTAGAAAAGTAAGGTGCTAGCTATCCAGCTAAGTGCATAATTAACTAAAATTAACTAAAACACCGTACAATAAGTGCATAATAGGACACATTGCAGTACCTATAAAATAATACACATAATGGCCTAAAGTGCTTGAACTGTGCTGAACCTGTAAAAACATTATTGCTAAAATACAGCAAAAACAATTATGCAAACATTTTAGTGCAATTTCACATTTGCAAGCATAAAAGGCTCAGATATACGTTTGAGTCTCTCCTTGTGGCTGCTTGGCATGATAACACACTGTAACACAGTCCAAAATTCAATTGTAATCCACGTGAGGTAATTTTGTAATCCAAACAGGTAACGTGTAATCCACATGGATGGGATAATATAAAATAGCAGCAAATAGAGAACCCTCTTTGCAAAGGGGGCTCCCAAATAAACTGAGGGAGGGGGGGAGGAAAATAGGCGCGCTTAGGCGTAACTGGGAATTTTCTGCAGAATGCGGGGGGGGGGGGGGGGGGCTTTGGGGAGTCCTGACAAGCCATGTCCATCTGGGTGAGAGTCAGGGGGCAATGCGAACTAAACTAACAAAACAAGTGCCAACTAGCTCTCACCTGTCAGGTGCAGTCCATGGTGTGGCTCCCATAGGTCCTCCTGAGGTGTCCTTTAAATCACTCAGCCGGTAGAAGGTTTCCTCAGATGAGGGACCTGAAGTCCTCCTCGCTTGAACTACTGCTGAATGAGATCAGAGGAAGCTCCTGCCTCCTGTTGGCCAAGCTCGCTGCCGTGGTGGAACTCCACTGCCCTCTTCTTCCAGAAGTCGGACTTGACCGGGTCCGGGTGGTGGTCACGCTGGTGAGCGCTGCAGCCACTTGCGCCTTTACTTTTCCGGATTCTCCTGCCGGGACAGCAGGAGTAAGGACTTCTGGCAGCAGCGGTTGAGGCAAGGTTGCACCCAGGGAAGAAGCCCCAGTTCCCCTGGCTGCTGCTGGCTTCATTTTCCAGGGTAGTTGGTACTGGTGGATCACCGTGGACTGCAACATAAACGATTAAGTCGTCAGCTGACCCAGCTGAAAGGACTGTGATGGTGGTGGCACTGGCAGTCCAGGGATCAGAGGCTCTGGCTGTGGCTTCTCCCTGAAATGGAGGGTGCCATCTGTTGATTCCTGAAGGCAGTGCACCCGTACTTCGCCTGGTGGTTCCTCCGTCCAAACTTCAGGTGGTGATGTAGGGACCAGGGGCTTAGATAATACGGTAACCCCCGTAGCAAAGGGGCCTTTCAGGGATGACATGGGGGTATATTCCACCTGATCCCCCATGTACAGGCTGTGATGGGGTTGGGGCAGGTACGGCCGTTTCACTGACCTGCGGCCCACAAAGTACTCCATGCCGTCCTCGTCATCCGCCAGGAAGCTAGAGCCTCCCTCCACAGAAAACCACAGGACGGTTCCCTTTCGCCGCCTCAGTGTAGGGTCTCTCGGCCTTGGATGGTCCAGTACTTGGATGACCCAGTCCTCCACTGCATTCTTATACTCCCATAGGGTCTGGGCGTGGGCCGTCACCGATGCTGGCACAATCGGATTCTGCCGAATGGAAGATGTTGTTGTTGTTGTTCTCCTCCTGAGCGGCAAAGTGGACGCTCCAGCTGCCTCCGCCGCACCAGATGCCTCATGAGCCGCACCAGCCGGCAAGGCGAATATGGAGTCAGGAGTCGATGAGACTCTCTTGCACAGTTGGAGTGGGCGGTGGTTCGGGGTACTCGTCCCCAAAGCCCATCTCTCCCCACTTGGGTCGCAGTTCTTTCGCCATGCTGTTTGCTGTGGTCTGACTCTGGATCTTGTTCACCGCTGGCTTGAACTGGAGAGGAGGAGGGCGGAGTAATGAGGGAGGAGTCTTCACTCCCTATACGTGCAAAAAGTTAGTTCCCTGTGGGTCGGGCTGGTTTTTCCCACTTCTGAGGAGGGCGTATCTTTGCTTTCCAGCTCTTGATCTTGTTTAATTTAACCCCCTCCAAAAAAAATGGGGGAAAGCTGCTTTTGAGGTGATAGCAGGCATAGTAAGCCACATGTTCTGTCTCCTCTTTCCCTGTCTGTCAACTGCCCTGCTTATCTCTATTGTGCACAACACACACAATTCTTCTTTGGAATCCTAGCCTTTCCCTTCACCCATCCTGGCAATAAGCTTGATTGATTTCTTACTGTCCCTGATTGATTTTTCAATTTCACTGACTCCCTAAGATCGTTTCCTGGCACACACCAACACACACAACCACCCTTATTCACAGCCCAGCATAGCCCAGCTCTGCGCGTTCTGCTAGGGAACCTCCCTGCCAGCTGCAGCATTGATTGGCTCATACAGGCTGTCAGCCTGGGAGCCAATCAGGGCAAGCCCTCCCCTCAACTTAATCTCAGAGTCATGTGAGAACCCTTCTTCTTCCTCCCTAGTGCTTTTTTCCCACCGACATGTTTCCTAAAATGGCACTACATGCTGTTTTAGTTGATTCATCCAAAGCAAAACTGGAAAGATTCGGGTTCGTCTGCCGTCCGAAAAAAAAGCAAAGCATGGTGGGAATTGGTTCTCTCATCCTTACAGCTAACAAATCTTGTTGTCCACCCTGTATCTATTGGGGATCCACAAGGAGAATGTACCCTATATGTAGAGCATGAGGATGAAGAGCTGCCACTGCAAGGTTTTTAGGAGTTGGAGGTGGAGGAGCAATGATGATGGCATGGGCCAGGACACTCAATCGTCTCACTGGGGGGGTGGAGCTGGAAAGAACCAGCTCCTCAGGCACACTAGCCAGAATAGCAAGCTGTATGCTTGCTTGCTTATGCATTGACAGGTGTATCATTGACATCAAATAATCTGATGATTACTGGATAGTCATGCTTTTAGACCCTCGTTATCAAAGCAAAATGGGTGAATGTTTTCCTCCCTCCAAATGGAGGCCAAAATACACTATTGCTGCAGCTTTTGGCGAGCAGACGCCTGCCACCACCATGTCTGAAAGTAAGGCCCCTCTCTGCCCACTGCAGAGTTACCCTCCCTCCTGCTGCCACAATCAGCAGAAGCAGCAGCAACCAGTTCAGTCTCATCATGATGGAGCAGTTTTTCCATGTGCCCTTCCAAGCTGAGGCCAGTCAGCAAGCTGAGAGCTCCAGTCTGAACGCCCACTTTCAGCCCTACCTACACTATGGCCAGTCTCTATTGCATACCTTGTTCCCTGACACCATGGATTTCTGGGCTGGCAGACTGGAACAGTGGTCCGAACTAGCACAGAATGCCCTGTTTCCTCCTTCTTGCCCAGCCTCCAGTGTCATCTTGGAGAGGTTTTTAACACCACAGGAGGTATGGTGACACCCATCCAACCAATTTGTCCCCAGTGTACAAAACATCACTTTTGTCAAAATGAACTCTGTCTGGATTCAGCAGGATTTTCACACTCCTCTGGCTGATGAAAAATCTTCTTGCCACTGTTGCTGTCTGCTTGCCTGTCACCCTCCCTCCTTCATGTCACTGCTGCAGCCTGCCAGCTATCATGTTCTGTACAGCTGCTGCCTCCATCATGCCACCCCTGCTATCATGCCACCGCTGTGGCCTGCTGACCATCATATTTTGTACGGCCATCGTGCCACTTCTGCCTTCACGCCACTGCTGATGCCTTTCTACCATCATCTTCCATAAGGATTGGTGCTTCCTCTATTATGCTGCTGCCTGCCAACATGTACCATATGGCTTCTGCTGCTGGCATCACCTTAGCTACTGCTCCTCCTTGCTGATAATCCTCTACTGCCACCACTATTAACACAAAGCATCTGCCACTACTTCCACTACCATTTTTATAGGCTCTTTTGCAACAAGCCAGTTTGTCTTCTGGGCAGGCATTTTGACCCTGTCAAGGCATTATTTTTGGATGCTTGGTTCCCCAATAAACCATTGTTTTTAAACACCATCTGCCCCTGATAAGGGACAATTTTTGGAAGCTTTGGAATATAAAAGAGCACAACATGTGTTTTTAAACACACATCGGGTCAGTTATCAAACTGGTGTAAAGTAGAGCTGCCTTAGTTGCCCATTGCAACCAATCAGATCCCACCGTTCATTTTCCAAAGGAGCTGTGAAAAATGAAAGGTGTAATCTGATTGGTTGCTATTGGCAACTCAGCCAGTTCTACTTTACATCAGTATGATAAATCTCCCCCAAAGTTTGTAAACACTGTCAAACGTGCGTTTACCTATAGCTATGTATGTGTCACTCAGACATAATTTACTATTGCTGTCATTGCGTTCAAGAGCTTGGGGAGGGAAAAGAAAAAAAAGGGTGTTATATACCAATTGGAGCAACTTTGGTTAAGCCTGAGTTGATTCAGGTAAGGCAAAACTAAAAGTGTATTAAAAAGTTGCTTGTTTCTATAACCATATTTTGTGTCATAGAGTCATAGCGAAAAATGAGTTCCTGTCAGACAACTGGACTATCCACATATTCATTAGATGGTGCACCTGATCATTGAGAATATATTGGATTCCCTGTAAGACTTATCAGAAACCATATAAAAAATAAATATATTATTATAAGTGGAAGACTTAACCCCTTAAGGACCCAGCCATTTTTCACCTTAAAGGGTTTCTGTCACCAGAATTCACCCTATTAAACCAAGTGTCATTTGCAATGAGCAAATGACACTTGATGACAGTAATGTTAGTGTCATATTTCTCTGTCCACCAGTTTAGACAAAAAATAGTTTTTTATAATATGCAAATGACCTCCCCTAGGTGCAGTAGGCGTGAACCTGCACCTAGGAGAGGCTGTAATAACGCCTCTTACCACGCCTCCGTAGCGATGATTGACAGGGCCGGGCAGCCAGCTCTTTCGGCTCCCGGCCCTGTACGATCCCGAAATCCCGCGCCTGCGCACTGCCGTAGTACATCAGCGCACGAAGGAGCCGGGACCCGTGCAGCCGCCGGCTCTCAGCGCGCGTGCGCGGATGTACTACGGCAGTGCGTAGGCGCGGGATTTCGGGATCGTACAGGGCCGGGAGCCGAAAGAGCTGGCTGCCCGGCCCTGTCAATCATCGCTACGGAGGCGTGGTAAGAGGCGTTATTACGGCCTCTCCTAGGTGCAGGTTCACGCCTACTGCACCTAGGGGAGGTCATTTGCATATTATAAAAACCTATTTTTTGTCTAAACTGGTGGACAGAGAAATATGACACTAACATTACTGTCATCAAGTGTCATTTGCTCATTGCAAATGACACTTGGTTTAATAGGGTGATTTCTGGTGACAGAAACCCTTTAAGGACCAGGCCATTTTTAGCAAATCTGACATGTCTCACTTTATGTGGTGATAACTTTAGAACGCTTTTACTTATCCAGGCCATTCTGAGATTGTTTTCTCGTCACATATTGTACTTCATGACAGTGGTAAATTTGAGTCAAAATATTTCATTCTTATTTATAAAAAAATACCAAATTTACCAAAAATTTTGAAAAATTTCCAAATGTCAATTTCTCTACTTTTAAAATACATAGTAATGCCTCCAAAAATAGTTGTGACTTTACATTCCCCATGTGTATACTTCAGGTTTGGATCACTTTGAAAATTACATTTTATTTTTTTGGGACGTTAGAAGGCTTAGAAATTTAGAAGCAAATCTTGAAATTTTTCACAAAATTTCCAAAACCCACTTTTTAAGGACCAGTTCAGGTTTGAAGTCACTTTGTGAGGCTTCCATCATAGAAACCACCCAAAAATAACCCCATTTTAGAAACTACACCCCTCAAGGTATTCAAAACTGATTTTACAAACGTTTTTAACCCTTTAGGTGTTCCACAAGAATTAAAGGAAAATGTAGCCAAAATTTCCGAATTTCACTTTTTTGACAGATTTACCATATGAATCATTTTATTCTGAGAATAAAACAAGGGTTAACTGCCAAACAAACCTCAGTAATTATTACCCTGATTCTGTAGTTTACAGAAATGCCCCATTTGTCATTGTAAACTGCTGTACAGGCACACGGCAGGGCACAGAAGGAAAGGAACGCCAGGGCAGATTTCACTGAAAAAAGTTTAAGTTGCCATGTCTCATTTGATGCACCCCTAGAGTAGGAAACTCCAAAAAACTGACCCCATTTTGGAAACTACGGGATAAGTTGGCAGTTTTGTTAGTGATATTTTAGGGTACATATGATTTTTGGTAGCTCTATATTACACTTTTTGTGAGGCAAGGTAACAAAAACTAGCAGTTTTGGCATTGTTTTTATTTTTTGTTATTTACAACATTCATCTGACAGGTTAGATCGTGTTATATTTTTATAGAGCAGGTCGTTACGGACGCGGCAATATCTAATATGTATACTTTTTTTATTTATTTAAGTTTTACACAGCACAAAAAAGCACAAAAAAAAAACACATTTTAGTGTCTCCATAGTCAGAGAGCTGTAGTTTTTTTATTTTTTGGGCGATTGTCTCAGGTAGGGGCCAATTTTTTGCGGGATGAGATGACGATTAGATTGGTACTATTTTTGGGGGCATACGCTTTTTTGATCGCTTGGTATTACATTTTTTATGATGAAATGTGACAAAAATGGCTTTTTTTAGACAGATTTTATTTTTTATTTTTTACAGTGTTCACCTGAGGGGAGAGATCATGCTATATTTTTGTAGAGCAGGTTGTTACGGACGTGGCGATACCTAACATGTATACTTATTTTTATTTATTTAAGTTTACACAATAATATCCTTTTTGCAACAAAAAAAATCATGTTTCAGTGTCTCCATAGTCAGAGAGCTGTAGTTTTTTTATTTTTTGGGCGATTGTCTCAGGTAGGGGCTCATTTTTTGCGGGATGAGATGACGATTAGATTGGCACTATTTTTGGGGGCATCCACTTTTTTGATCGCTTGGTATTACAATTTTTGTGATGAAATGTGACACAAAATGGCTTTTTTTAGACAGTTTTTATTTTTTATTTTTTACAGTGTTCATCTGAGGGGAGAGATCATGCTACATTTTTGTAGAGCAGGTTTTTACGGACGTGGCGATACCTAACATGTATACTTATATTTATTTATTTAAGTTTTACACAATAATATCCTTTTTGAAACAAAAAAAATCATGTTTCAGTGTCTCCATAGTCAGAGAGCTGTAGTTTTTTTATTTTTTGGGCGATTGTCTCAGGTAGGGGCTCATTTTTTGCAGGATGAGATGACGATTAGATTGGCACTATTTTTGGGGGCATACGCTTTTTTGATCGCATGGTATTACATTTTTTGTGATGAAATGTGACCAAAAATGACTTTTTTTAGACAATTTTTATTTTTTATTTTTTACGGTGTTGACCGGGCGGGCTGGATCATCAGGTTTTTACGGACGTGGCGATACCTAATATGTATATTTTTTATTTTTTTTTCTATTTTTATGTGTTTCTTTATGGGGAAGGGGCTTTTTTTTTTTGAAACTTTATTATTTTTTTTTCTTTTATTTTTTTTGTTAAAACACTTTTATTTAACTTTTTTTTTTACATTTCACTTATGTCCCAGTAAGGGACTTTAACATTTCAGGGTCTGATCCCTGATTGAATGCAGCACAATACATCTGACCGCTGACCGTTGCCTAGGAGACCCAGCGCTGTGGCTGGGTCTCCTGGGCTTCCGTAGATGGGAGTCCCGATGCCTCTGGGCAAGGCATCGGGGCTTCCATCTCAGCCATCGGGCCCCCCCCACCGCCTCACGGGGACCCGATGGCTTTAAAAACTGCCGCAATTACCTTGTATGCCTAGGACGAGAATGCTCGTCCTAGGGCGTTAAGTAACGCCATATTAGGACGAGCATTCTCGTCCTAGGTCGGCAACGTGTTAAGCAAACTGTACTCCTAAGGAAGTGTACATATAATTTTATTGATGTCACCGTCAGTCATATTTTCGTGATTCTGGATTACAAGTACTAATGTAATTTCCCCTGCCACAATATATTTCAGCAGTACATCAACCAGAATGATAAATGAAACATAATGATAGAATTGTCACTTACATGCTAAAAATTGGAAACTTGGACAATTTTAATAATTCTGCAACAATGAGGTATGATAAACATTGCATTATTATTAGCCTTTATGGCTTCACAAGCCGAAGAATGCTTAATAAAACATTTTGTCACAATGACTGATCACATTCTTCAAGCTTCGATGGACACAATTAAATGCAGTACAAAAGAAAAATATCTTATATGAATATACAAAATAATACATAATTTAAAATAATACAATTTTATCACTATTCCTTACATTCAATAATTAACTTCAAAAGGAACAATGACAGGATTCCACAATGGCAAAACTTATGTTTTAAGTGCAACTGTAATGTTATTGTGAAAAATACCAAAGTCATCATAAGAATAATACAATATATAAATTACAGGGCTTTTCTGATTGGTGGGGGTCCGACCAGCACCCCTGTGGATCAGCTTGTTAAAAAGGCTGTGGCACTTCAGTGGGAACTGCTGCACATTCATTGGTCACATGGCCTAAGTGTAGCTTACTCCAGTGTTCCTCAACTCCAGTCCTGAGGGCCCACCTGCCGGTCCTATTTTGAGGATTTCCTTAGTATTCAGCAGGTGATATAATTAATGTCAATGCATCGGGACTTACCACTGGTATTCATTCTGTGGGATATTCTCAAATCATGACCGGTAGGTGGGCCCTGAGGACTGAGTTGGGGAACTCTGGCTTAGTCTATTTGAATAGGACTAGTCTACAATACCAATCACAGCCTCTATACAATGTATGGCATGGATTTTGGTTAAGGAGGTCACAGCACTTACTGGAGTGTCATGGCCTCTTGAAACGGTTGATCTGTGGGGTATCAGGTGTTGAACCCCCACGATCAAATATTGATGACCTATTCTGTGGATAGGCCATCAATATAGGAGTCCTGGAAAACCCCTTTAAATAAATGAGATATTTTTAATTTTGTTGCTCTAGAAGACAAAATGAAACCTGAGACAGTTGGCAATTTTTTTTGGTACAAGATAAACTAGGATAGGACTGACATGAGCCCACTTCAGAAGCCAAACAAATAGAAGCTACTGCTGACTGGCTCACACTGGCACAATGAACTTTATACACAGGGGCCTATTGTATCATTAAAACAGAGCTGTGGCTGATTACCTCATGCAATAAAGCTGGGAAAGAGTGTTTTTGGTCACTTATCTACCTTGAATCCTTTGATGATATTTCTGCTGAGAAAAGCAGTAGAGATGAGAAAGAGCTGATAAAAAAGTTTAATTAGGTAAAACATTTGTAAGGCTACTTTCACACTAGCATTTTCTTTTTCCTGTATTGAGTTCCGTCATAGGGGCTCAATACTGGAACAAAACGTTTCCATTTTGTCCCCATTCATTGTCAATGGGGACAAAAATGAACTAAAGACAACGGAATGCTCCTAAAAGCATTCGGTTCCGTCTCCAGAACGGAGAGCAAACCGCAACATGCTGCGGTTTGCTCTTCGTCCTAGGCATCTGCACCAAGACGGATCCGTCAATGCAAGTCAATGGGGATGGATCTGTTCAGTGTGACACACTCAGCAAATGGCTCCGTCCTCCATTGACTTTCAATGGAGTTCATGTTGGATCCGTCCACAACTTACCACACATGACAGACACATACACACAGACATACACACAGACATATACACAGACATACACACAGACATACTTACATGCTCCCAGCAGCTCCCACATCACAGGAGGACTACGCGCACATAGGAAGATTCTCCCTCCAGCAGAGGGCGCTGTGGGGAATCTTCCTATGTGCGCGCCGTCCTCCTCCTCCGGAGCTGCTGGAAGCATGTAAGTATGTCTGTGTATGTGTATGTCTGTGTATGTGTATGTCTGTGTGTATGTCTGTGTGTATGTCTATGTGTATCTCTATGTGTGTAGATTATTGTAAGTATTATTGTAAGTGTCCTTCAAATCCTGAATTCTCCTGTGACCCACACAATCCGTGAGTGATCTGTCGATACCAAAAATGTTGTCGGCTTTAGTAAGCCAAGAAGCCTCTCTGGCCCCAAAAATCCATTCTGCACAAACATCATAAAATTATTAATGCCTACCCTTCTTTATACACGCACAAATTTTAATTGTCAGAAGAAAGAGCAGCTTGGAAATTCTCCCATTTTTGGGAGCAGCAGCAGTACAGTGTAGAAGTGGAAAGGGTAAGGTAAGGTGTAAGCTGTGTAGGGTAATAGTAGCATGTGGCAACAATTGTAGCGCCAGCAGTAGCAGCACAGCATGGAACAGACAAGGCAGTAGATATGTCTGCAGCTGTGTATGGGTAACTACTGTAGTAGCAGTGGCTGGGTAGGGGTAATGGTCGTGACAGTAGGAGAAGCATCTGTGGTGGTGGCAGCAGCAGCTGGCATACAGTATGGACCATGATGTTAGGCAGGCAGACAGTGGCAGTGGCATGAAGGGGTGATAACCACTGTTAGCAATGGCATATGTTCTCATCAGCCTCAGCTGGAGGTATGTGAAAAACCTCATGGATCCATACTAGAGATGAGCGAGCAATAAAATGCTCGGGTGCTCGTTATTCGAGTCGAACTTTTCCCGATGCTCGTTTCGAATAACGAACCCCATTGAAGTCAATGGGAGACTCGAGCATTTTTGCGGGGGACCAAGGCTCTGCCTAGGGAAGGCTGGGTGAAAACCTGGAAACCTCAGAAAATGATGGAAACACCACGGAAATGGACAGGAAACAGCAGGGGCAGCATGCATGGATGCCTCTGAGGCTGCTTAATCCCACCATTACCCCAAATTCTCAGGCAACAGCCTGGTGGTTACCCTCATGGCAATTGTGCTCACCCAGACCAAGAAAGGCGAGGCAAATACCCATCACATGTTAGGGAAGCACCCAACTAGGTGCAACGAAGGTCCATCACCGCCTGCAGATGACACCACGGCTCATGCTGGAACTGCAGCTAAAATCAAGTTTAGTATCTTTTCTTATCAGTTGCTGTGCCTGCTGGTGGTATAGTGGTGAGCATAGCTGCTTCCCAAGCAGTTGATATGGGTTTGATTCCTGTCTATTGCAGGAGGTAATTCAGAATCAGTACAATATCTAATACGTCCCCCTACCCGGGAAAATTGTTTGGAGAGAGGGCATGTAGGTGGGGGGGAAGGAGGTTTTGCTGGAAGAGCCAGAGGAGTGCCCCCTGGGCTAGTGTGTGTGGTGGTGACAACAGCCAGATGGATTTGGGAAAACTGTTGCTTTAACCCGTATGGTATCAATTCTTCTCAGTTTAATACCGTATACGTCCCCTATCTTGGGACCCTATATTTAATGGATTTTTCGAACACGGAAAACGGAAAAAGAGTTTGCTCTGGCCAGGGGAGTGTCTTTCCCACTGCAGCTAAGGGGACGTGTCCATGCTCTGCCTATCACAGGTCAGGAGGCAGATAAAAGAAGAACGAAAACAAACATGAGTACAACTTCGGATACGTCCCCTATCCGGCTAAATTGTTTGTAGAGTGGGCCTGTAGGTGGGGGGGGGGGGCAGGCTGGGGCAAGGAGGTTTCGCTGGAAGAGCCAGAGGAGTGCCCCCTGGGCTAGCGTGTGTGGTGGTGACAACAGCCAGATGGATTTGGGAAAACTGTTGCTTTAATCCGTATGGTATCAATTCTTCTCAGTTTAATACCGTATACGTCCCCTATCCGGGTAAATTGTTTGTAGAGTGGGCCTGTAGGTGGGTGGCAGGCTGGGGCAAGGAGGTTTCGCTGGAAGAGCCAGAGGAGTGCCCCCTGGGCTAGCGTGTGTGGGGGTGACAACAGCCGGGTGTACTTAGAATGACGACGCAGGACCCCAACTTAAAAATTTAGCATCAACCGGTACAATTGTCAATTATGAGCTACATCAAGTGTGGCATGACTTTTAAATGGATATTGCATGTGGTCATGTACTCCCTGGAACCCCATAGTCACCCCTTCCCTGATGTGCTAGCCCAGAACATTCTCTGCCCCAATTCGCAAGACCTTTTGCTGTTTCCGTGTGCTGACAGTGGGGATTTACCAGTGTTGTCTGAGGAGGTGGTGGACAATGGCGAGACACAGGTGTCGGGGGGTGAAGTAGTTGTATGGGAAGCAAGTTACAGTGGGGACTCCTTGGGGGGGAATTTCTCAGGATGGGACAGATTCAACTTGGGTGGATCAGGCACAGGAACAGATGAATTTTTTGGGGGGTTTATTTAACTTTTATTTAGCAAAAATAACCACAGAGATATTTATTCGTTATCTTCTCTGCGCATTCTGGCTTAGGGGTTCGTCACTTTGATGGCGAGCTGTGCCGCTCTCTCCACAATGGTCTGTAGGTTCTTAGATGGAGACTTTGTCGGCGATTTCAGTACAGAAGGACTTGTTGCTCATCAACAGAACCACGACCTCCTTGACATTGTGGACAAGGAATTTGCGGGTGGACCAGGAATTTGCGGAACCCTGTGGGCAGCATGTGTTTGGTCTTCTACTTGCTACCGTATCCAATGTTGGGCAATATAGATTCGCAAGTAATATTATTTTTCACACCTATCCCAAAAATAAAAATGTATGCAGTTTGCGCAAATAAAACTGGAAACTGGAATTGAAGAGAGGGCCTGTAGGTGGACCTCCGGAAAAATTGTTTGGAGAGAGGGCCTGTAGGTGGACCTCCGGAAAAATTGTTTGGAGAGAGGGCCTGTAGGTGGAACTCCGGAAAAATTGTTTGGAAAGAGGGCCTGTAGGTGGACCTCCGGAAAAATTGTTTGGACAGAGGGCCTGTAGGTGGACCTCCGGAAAAATTATTTGGACAGAGGGCCTGTAGGTGGAACTCCGGAAAAATTGTTTGGACAGAGGGCCTGTAGGTGGACCTCTGGAAAAATTGTTTGGAGAGAGGGCCTGTAGGTGGACCTCCGGAAAAATTGTTTGGAGAGAGGGCCTGTAGGTGGAACTCCGGAAAAATTGTCTGGACAGAGGGCCTGTAGGTGGACCTCCGGAAAAATTGTTTGGACAGAGGGCCTGTAGGTGGACCTCTGGAAAAATTGTTTGGAGAGAGGACCTGTAGGTGGACCTCTGGAAAAATTGCTTGATTAAAGGGCCTGAAGGGGGCCCTCCTGAAAAATTGTGCTAAAAGAGTGCCAGTTGGACCTCTAAAAAATGGCGTTTTTTGGGTCAGCGTTAGGCAAAGATGATATGTAGGAGGAGGAGGAGTAGGAGGAGGAGTAGAGAAGAGGAATCGGATACATAAGTTATTTAAATCTTTAGCTGCTTTCCCCCGGAGGAGATTTGAATTCCGGTGAAATCCAGGCTTTGTTCATTTTAATAAGCGTCAGCCTGTCAGCGCTGTCAGTTGACAGGCGTGTACGCTTATCGGTGATGACGCCACCAGCTGCACTGAATACCCGCTCTGACAGCACGCTAGCAGTAGGGCAGGCCAGCACCTCCAAGGCATACAGCGCCAGTTCAGGCCACGTGTCCAGCTTTGAAACCCAGTAGTTGTATGGAGCAGAGTGATCGCTACGGACGTTGGTATGGTCAGCTAGGTACTCCCTCACCATCTTTCTGTACAGCTCCCCCCTACTCTGCCTAGACTGGGGACAGGTAACAGTGTCTTGCTGGGGTGACATAAAAGTGGCAAAGGCCTTGGAGAGCGTTCCCCTGCCAGTGCTGGTCAAGCTGCCTGCTCGCCTCCTCTCCCCCGCTACTTGGCTCACAGAACTATGCCCTTTGCCGCTAGCGGCGTCAGATGGGAAGAATTGTTTCAGCTTGTGCACCAGGGCCTGTTGATATCTATTCACTCTCATACTCCTTTCCTCTGCAGGGATGAGAGTGGAAAGGTTCTGCTTGTACCGTGGGTCCAGGAGAGTGAACACCCAGTAATCGGTGTTTGAAAAGATTCTTCTAACGCGAGGGTCACGGGATAGGCAGCCTAACATGAAGTCTGCCATGTGCGCCAGAGTCCCAACACGTAAGAATTCCCTCTCCTCACTGGCCTGACTCTCCATTTCCTCCTCCTCCAAGTCCTCCTCTTCAGCCCATACACGCTCAAGAGTTAAGGACTGAGCACTGGTACCCTCTACTGTCTCGCCGACATTCTCCTCCTCTTCCTCCTCATCCTCATCCCCCTCCTCTGATACGTGCTGAGAAACAGAACGGAAGGTGCTCTGGCTATCAAGCGACGTATCTTCCTCCACTGTCTCTTGTGACAAGCGCAAAGCATCCGACTTGATGCTGAGCAGTGAGTTTTTCAACAGGCAAAGCAGCGGGATGGTGAGGCTGATAATGGCGGCATCGCCGCTGACTATCAGTGTTGACTCCTCAAAGTTGCTCAACACCTGGCAGATATCAGACATCCACGTCCACTCCTCATTGTAGACTTGAGGAATCTGAGAGACCTGACTACCAGTTCTGGTGGAAGATGACATCTGGCAGTCTACAATCGCTCTGCGCTGCTGGTAAACTCTGGATAACATGTTTAATGTGGAATTCCATCGCGTGGGCACGTCGCACAACAGTCGGTGAGCGGGCAGTTGTAGGAGGCGCTGCGCTGCCCTGAGAGTGGCAGCATCTGTGGTCGACTTGCGGAAATGCGCACAGATGCGGCGCACCTTGGTGAGCAAATCAGACAGATTGGGGTATGTCTTGAGGAACCGCTGAACTATGAGATTGAACACGTGGGCCAGGCATGGCACATGTGTCAGTCTGCCGAGTTGCAGAGCTGCCACCAGGTTACGCCCATTGTCACACACAACCATGCCTGGCTTAAGGTTCAGCGGTGCCAGCCACAGGTCGGTCTGCGCCGTGATGCCCTGTAACAGCTCTTGAGCGGTGTGCCTTTTGTCACCTAAGCTCAGCAGTTTGAGCACCGCCTGCTGGCGCTTACCCACGGCACTGCTGCTGCGCCTAGAGCTACCGACTGAAGGTGCCGTGCCCACGGATGGTAATTCGGTGGAGGAGGAGGAGGAGGAGGGGTCGGAGGAGGAGGAGGCATAGTAGGTCTGAGAGACCGTGACCGAGGTAGGCCCCGCAATCCTCGGTGTGGGCAGTACATGAGCGGCCCCAGGGTCATTCTCGGTCCCAGCCTCCACCAAGTTAACCCAATGTGCCGTCAGTGAGATATAGTGTCCCTGCCCGGCAGCACTTGTCCACGTGTCCGTGGTTAGGTGGACCTTCTCAGAAACAGCGTTGGTCAGGGCACGGATGATGTTCTCCGACACATGCTGGTGTAGGGCTGGGACGGCACATCAGGAAAAATAGTGGCAGCTGGGGACGGAATACCGAGGGGCAGCCACCGCCATGAGATTGCGAAAGGCCTCGGTCTCTACCAGCCTATAGGGCAGCATCTCCAGGCTAAGCTTTCTTTAAAGAACCTCCAGACTTGCGTACATCTAGGCCTCGCCACGGGAGCTTCACTACGTGAAACAGTTGCTGCTGATGCACCAGCTCTGGCCCTGCTTCTCCCTCTGGCCACACCACTGCCTCTTACAACCTGTTCTGGTGCAGCACTCGCCTCCGCCTCAGAAGCACTGTCTTCACTCGGCATATCAACCCAGCTTGGGTCAGTCACCTCGTCATCCTCCGATTCCTCAGTCTGCTCCCCCCTCGGAATTCCTCCCCTAACAACAACTTCACCACTGTCTGACAACCGTGTCTCCTCATCGTCTGACACCTCTTTACAAACTTCTTCCACTAACTCAACATTGTCATCATCATCACCCACAGACTGCGACAGTTGGAAAACTTGGGCATCGGGAACGAGGTCAGCAGCAACCTGAGAAGTGGTTTGTGACTCTGGGAAGGGTCCAGAAAACAGTTCCTGAGAGTATGCCGGATCACATTCCAAATTTTCCTGGGAGGGGGCAGACTGGGGGGAAGGAGGTTGAGGTGGAGGAGCCAGAGGAGTGCTCCCTTGGGTAACGTGGGTGGACTGCGTGGAAGACTGACTGGTGGACAAATTACTTGAAGCATTGTCCGCAATCCACGAGATCAGCTGTTCGCACTGTTGTGGTTTCAACAGTCCTCTACCACGTGTCCCTGTAAGTTGAGACATGAAGCTAGGGAGTGTAACTCTGCGGCGTTCCACAGCTCCCTCATCAGCAGGTACTGTCTCACCCTGCCCAGGACCACGGCCTCTGCCCCCTGCAGTAATTGAATGCCCACGCCCACGCCCTCGTCCTCGACCCTTAGCCCTGGGGTTCAACATTGTTTGTATATAAGTGTATGATATAAAAAAAAAATTAAACGGGCCTGGTATACTGAAACCCACAAACTTGTTCAGTCTGGTAGAATTAAGTGACGTACAGAAAGTGTCACCTGGACAGTATATACGGATTTTTGGGAACGTGACGTGCAGGAAATATGGTAGAACTGACTGACACCCTGTTAACGGTGGCTATTTAGTCTGTGACCCAGACAAATGTCACACAGAGAATTTTCTGGATCAAGCGGTAGATGATGTTGGTAGCAAATGACTTGGTTGTATTGTGTGACGTACAGACAGTGTCACCTGGACAGTATATACCGTTTGGAGTGAGTATGCTGAACTGCGTCACACAGAAAGGTTACACGCAGCTGAGTAAAATGGATTTGTATCACTGAGCTAAAACAACTGAAATAATAATTTTTTTTTAAATATTTTGTTTTTTTGGGAACGTGACGTGCAGGAAATATGGTAGAACTGACTGACACCCTGTTAACGGTGGCTATTTAGTCTGTGACCCAGACAAATGTCACACAGAGAATTTTCTGGATCAAGCGGTAGATGATATTGGTAGCAAATGACTTGGTTGTATTGTGTGACTTACAGACAGTGTCACCTGGACAGTATATACCGTTTGGAGTGAGTATGCTGAACTGCGTCACACAGAAAGGTTACACGCAGCTGAGTAAAATGGATTTGTATCACTGAGCTAAAACAACTGAAATAATAATTTTTTTTTTTTTATATTTTGTTTTTTTGGGAACGTGACGTGCAAGAAATATGGTAGAACTGACTGACACCCTGTTAACGGTGGCTATTTAGTCTGTGACCCAGACAAATGTCACACAGAGAATTTTCTGGATCAAGCGGTAGATGATATTGGTAGCAAATGACTTGGTTGTATTGTGTGACGTACAGAAAGTGTCACCTGGACAGTATATATGGATTGGAGTGAGTCAGTGCTGAACTGTGACACACAGAATGGTTCCACAGTGCTGTGTGCAATGGATTTGTATCACTGAGATAGAACAAAAAAAAAAAAACAGGGTTAGATATGGCGATAGCTGCACTACTAGTGCCAGCCAGCCAAGTGACAAAAATAAATAAATAAAATGTCTTCTAGCCCTTAGAAGGGCTGTTGGGTTCTTTGTGGGTGATCCCTGCCTAACTGAGAACTAAATTCAGGCCCTAACACTGTCCCTGAAAGGCAGCAGCTCTATCCCTAACGATATCCAGACGGCATCTGAGACGAGCACCGCAGCCAGTCTGTAGTATATTCCAGGGTCACCTGATCAGGCCAGCCAACCCCTGCTATCGACATGTAAGGTCTCACGTGATGCTGGGTGGTACGCAGAGTCTCCTGGCTTGTGATTGGCTGTGTATTTAGGCGCCAAAAAAGCACGATGCGGAAGTTGTCATTTCCTCGAGCATGGCGAGATACTCGTCCGAGCATCGAGCAGTTACGAGTACCCTAATGCTCGAACGAGCACCAAGCTCGGACGAGCATGTTCGCTCATCTCTAATCCATACCTATTTATTTTCACAAGTTATTTTTTATGCATTGGCAAATGACATGTATGTCTGTTTGAGTGTGAAGATGCCACCTGCCATGCTAAAAAAAAAAAAAAACCTCTCTGAGATGACACTGGAGGCTGCATAAGACAGTACAGCAAGAGTAAACTGGGCCAGTTCTGTCCACTATTCCAATCTTCATGGGGTCAGGGAATAAGGTGTGTGCTAGGGAAAGGCCACAAGCCCATTTTTAAGTAGGACTGAAACTGGTTAAGGAGGTACATCTAAGTTTGCTGATTTCCTTCAGCCTGGCATGGAACTTGAAAATACTGCTCCATACTGTTCATGATACTGAACTGGCTTCTGCTACTACTTGTGGTAAGAGAAACAATGGGAAGTGATTGGGTGGAGAGAGGCCTCCTGGTCAGACACGAAGGCAGCAAGCATGTGCTTAGCGCATCAATATGTCCATTCTGCAAAAAGATAGACTAGGGGTTAATTTATGACCAGATACACACCACTTTTGTGGCATATATCTGTCACAGATTCTGTCACATACAATGATGCGGCAGAATCTGCGACTTATTCCTCGCTCACGCCAGGTCTAAAAAAGTGGGTGTAGCATTGGCAGGGAAGGGGACGGACTGGCAGGCCCGTTTCATTCATCATTTTCTACGCTTGGTTTAGGCGTAGAAAATGGTTTAAAAGTAAGTTAGCAAGGAAGCTGTCTTACATTTAGAATCGTCGATCCACCGCCAGCTATAGGGCTTATTGTGCCGCTATGTCAGCAAAATTCAAGCTACAGACCCATTGAAAACAGTGGGTCCGCAAATAAAATTACACATGGATTGCATCCGTATTTTGCAGACCTGCAATTTTCAGAGTGCAAAACAGATACGGTCGGATGTATGAGGCCTTATCATTAGATTACTTGATGCTAACAATATGCCTATCAATACATAAACAAGCAAGTGTACATTTTGCCATGTTAGCCAGCGTACCTAAGATTCCAGTTCTTTCCAGCTCCACCCCCATTATAATAATCGGTCATCATGGCCAGTGTTGTCATCATCATCAGCTTCATCCTCCTGCACAAGTGATTCTTCCTCCGTGGCACTTTGTCTGTGTAGGACCCCAACATCTACAGGTGTCATGGACATTCCTATGACAGATAATAGGAGGTCTGTCAGATTGGCAACACATGGTATAATCTGACATGTTTTCCCTTTTTGTTGTTGGTATTTACCACACCCTTTTCCCTCAGGTGTTCCTGGTGTGGTAATTGTCCCTCCCCTATTTATTGCTTCTTCTCCCACTATTCCTTGCGGTTTATAGCTTCAGTTGTTGTTGTGGTGAGCAGCAGTTTGGAGCCTCCATTTCTTAATTGAAAGATAAGTTTCCTTTTCCCTTGTGTGTTTTGTTACTTTTTTCTTTTGTTTTGTTATTAGGCCTAAGGGAGACTCCTGTTCGTCCTTCCTTTTGGAGGAACAGGTAGAATCATTCCTGTCATTAGTTCCAGGGTCCTATAGGGTCAGTTCAGTATTTAGGTTCCTGTGTATGAACTTGCCTACATTTGAGGCCTGTTCATACTGGTAGATAGACAGGAATTGTACCAGGGTTTCCTGTAGGAGGTGAGGAGGTGTCCATCTTCCTTCCTTAGTTTCTAGGCCTAATCTCCTTTCCCTCCTACGCTTGGTTTGGTTCCCCCCCCCACCTGCTTGTGACAACAGGGCAGCCAGCAAGATGCATAAGCTGTTCTTCTTCCTCCCTCCCTTGTTGCATCAGTGTGAGCATTTGAGCATTTCCTCTTATATAAATATCAAGGGGATGACATTGTTGATGCCACAGTTATCCCAACTGAAAAAATCTGGGGGCTTCTTTGAAGGACCTGAGAACACAACATGTGTCTTTGAGGAACTGCTACTGATGTAATTATTCACCACTTTATGTTGCTTATACAGGTACTCCAGCATATGCAAGGTGGAATTCAAGCCGCTTGAAAAGTCGTGGATGAAGCGAGTCAATGGCAGACCATTCTTCCTTGCCACATAAGAATAGCTGAAATGAGAAGGCAGTCTCCTTGATATGGCCAGCACCTTCTGCAAGAGTCCTTCCTATTTCAAAAAATGTTAAACCACTAAATTTATCACATGCATTATGCAGGTAGCATGTGTTATTTCCCCCAAATGCAGAGCAGCCACAATGTTCCTGTCATTTTGGATATGGATAAGCGCCTGGTGTAGGAACCAGGCCGACACAAATGTGGAGGTGTCAATAGGACCTGTCCTTGTGGCTGCATCGCTTCTGCCACAAACAAATAATGACTAATAATATACTAATGCCAGAAGCCTGACTAATAAAACTGGTGAAATGGAATTAGTGATGTGTGACTATGACATAGTGGGAGTAACTGAGACATGGCTGGATGATAGCTATGACTGGGCAGTTAACGTACAGGGTTACAGTCTCTTTAGAAAGGATCGTCAAAACCGGAGAGGGGGAGGTGTCTGCCTTTATGTAAAGTCCTGTCTAAAGCCCACACTGCGGGAAGATATAAGTGAGGGACATGAAGATGTGGAGTCACTGTGGGTAGAAATAAATGGAGCCAAAAGCAATAATAAAATACTAATAGGACTTTATTATAAACCACCTAATATACCAGAGTCCACAGAAAATCTACTTCTAAATGAAATAGATGAGGCGGCAAATCATAATGAGGTCGTTATTATGGGGGATTTCAACTACCCAGATATAGACTGGGAAACTGAAACCTGTATCTCTTAATAATATAAAAATGAGTTTCTGTCTGTCTGTCTGTCTGTTCTCTATGCACGACCAAACTACTGGACCGATTTTCACCAAATTTGGCACACAGGTACATCAGGTGTCCGGGAAGGTTTTAGACCAGGTCTCATCTCTCTAGGACATACCGTTCCTGAGATATTCCCAAAATATGATCTCCATTAGCCAACATTACAACTGGGAACTTTGGTTTTAAACTCCAACTGCCATTCTCTGCAAAGGCACACACAGGGAGGGCAGGTTTCCATAACAACCAGGTAATTATCAGCAGCTGAGGATCTCATCCATTTCTATTTACTGACACTGTTAAAGGTATTCCGGTTACCATAAATATAACTTATGTTTTTTTCTATTACTACAGTTCAGTAGTAATAAAAGATGTTTTCCTCCAGTGCTGCCTATTGCGTGGGCTCATAAATAAGCATGGTATTGACTTTTAATTCAGGCCACCCTAAAAGAAGTACTTAAAACCCCCGCCCCAGGTCTCACTAAGCCACACCCCCAACTCTGTCAGGCCACACCCCTTTCACTCCGCAGCCAACAGAGATTGAATAAATAAAGGTAAAAATCAACTTCTGTCAGCTGCAGGGATGGGTGGGAGGTTGACTTTCTTTCTGCAACAACACACACAAACATTAAATAAAATAGATTAAATACACCCATGCGAAGCGTCTTGCTAATCCACGCCCCCGACTCTGTCAGGTCACGCCCCCTCCCACTCCGCAGCCAATGGGAATTGAAAGTATGAAGGTAAATGAAGGTAAAAATAAACTTCTGTTTGCTGCAGGGGTGGGAGGGTGAATTTCTCTCTGCAACGACACACAAAAATTTTAGATGAAATAGACTAATTATAGACTACAACCGTTCGAAGCCTTTTGCTAAGCCACGCCCCGTCTCTGTCAGGCCATGCCCCCTCTCACTCCGCAGCCATTCTGCAACGACACACAGAAACATTAAATGAAATAGATTAAATGCACCTATGCGAAGCGCTTTGCTAAGCCACGCCCCGACTCTGTAAGGCCACGCCCCCTCCCACTCCGCAGGCAACGGGGATTGAAAAAAAATCAGCTGCAGGGGTGGGAGGGTGAATTTCTCTCTGCAACGACACACAAAAATCGTAGATGAAATTGACTAATTTTAGACTACGACCATTCAGTACTAATAAAAGATGTTTTTTTCCACTGCTACCCATTGCGGGTCCCCATAAATTACCATGTCATCGACCTGTAATTCATGCCACTCTGACCCCCGCCCCAGATCTCGCGAAACCACGCTCCGACTCTGTCAGGCCACGCCCCCTCCCACTCCGCAGCCAACGGGGATTGAAAAAATGAAGGTAAAAATCAACTTCTGTCAGCTGCAGGGGTGGGAGGGAGGTTGGATTTCTTTCTGCAACAACATACAGAAACATTAATGAAATAGATTAAATATACCCGTGCAAAGCAATGTTTTCTTCCACTGTTACCCATGGCGTGTCCTCATAAATTACCATGGCATCGACCTGTAATTCTGGCCACCATCAAAAGAAGGACTTAAAACCCCGCCCCAGGTCTTGCAACGTCACGCCCCCGACTCAGTCAGGCCATGACCCCTCCCACTCCGCAGCCAATGGAGATTGAACAATTGAAGGTAAAAATCAACATCTGTCAGCTGCAGGGATGGGAGGGAGGATGACTTTCTCTCTGCAACGACACACAGAAACATTAAATGAAATAGATTAAATATACCCACGCAAAGCAATGTTTTCTTTCACTGCTACCCATTGTGTTTCCTCAAATTACCATGGCATTAACCTATAATTCAGGCCACCCTGAAATGAAGGACTTAACCCCCCTTCCCCCCCGTGTCCCATTAAACCACACCCCCTCCCACTCCACAGCCAATAGGGATTGAAAAAATGAAGGTAAAAATCAATTTCTGTCAGCTGCATTGACTTTCTCTCTGCAACGACACACAGAAACATTAAATAAATAGATGAAATATACCCAGGCGAAGCCGGGTCTTTCTGCTAGTATCTCATAACGGAAACAGGTTCTTGGCAATAACCAAAGACAATTACCTTTCCCAATTGGTTCAGGACCCGACTAGAGGGATGGCCATGCTGGACTCAGTATTAACCAATAGACCTGACAGAACAACAGATGTGCAGGTTGGGGGACACCTGGGAAATAGGGATCATAAAATAATAACTTTCCAATTTTCATTCAAAAGAGTGTTTCTTCAGGGAGGAGCAAAAATACCAAGCTTCAAAAAAGCAAAATTTAGCCAACTAAGAGAGGCCATAGGCCTAATTAACTGGGACAAAGTCCTCAAAAATAAATATACAGCCACAAAATATTTTTAAAAGCATCCTAATATCTAATTGTGAGAGGTACATATCTTATGGGAATAAAAGGGTAAGAAACAAGAAAAAACCAATGTCGATAAATAGAACTGTAAAGAAAGCAATAAATGACAAAAACAAAGCATTTAAATCACTAAAACAGAAGGGGAGCGAGGAAGCATTGAAAAACTATAAGGAAAAAAAAGAATATGTAAAAGACAAATAAAAGCAGTCAAACTAGAGACCGAGAGATTTAAGGGGTTCTCAGGATAGGTCATCAATATCAGATCGGCGGGGGTCCGACAACCGGCACCCCCGCCGATCAGCTTTTTGAAGAGGAGGAGCGCCGTATCAGCGCTGCCTCCTCTTCACTGTTTACATGCTGGCCGTAACGGGCGTAGTGGTGAGTAGGTGTAATTACACCTAACTACCCCATTCATTTCAATGGAAAGAATCGCTCCCATACAAGTCTATGAAAGCAATTCTTCCCATTGAAATGAATGGGGCAGTTAGGTGTAATTACACCTACTCACCACTACCCCCGTTACAGCCAATCTGATATTGATGACCTATCATGAGGATAGGTCATCAATATATATAACTCGGAGAACCCCTTTAATCGCCAAAGAGAGTAAAACTAACCCTAAAATGTTCTTCAATTATATAAATGGTAAAAAGTATAAACTTGAAGGTGTCGGCCCTTTACAGAGTAATGAGGGGGGAGTTGTAGAGAGCGATGAGGAGAAAGCAAAGCTACTAAATAATTTTTTTTCCACTGTATTCACTGAGGAAAATAAACTGTCAGATGAAATGCAGAATATAAAAGTAAATTCCCAATTAAAAGTGCCCTGTCTGACCCAGGAAGAAGTAGAGCTGCGTCTTAAAAAGATTAAAATAGACAAATCGCCAGGACCGGATGGCATACGGCCCCGTATCCCAAGAGAATTAAGTAATGTCATAGCCAGACCCTTATTTCTAAAATTTAAAGACCCTATATTGACAGGGAGTGTTCCACAGGTTGGAGCATAGCAAATGTGGTGCCAATATACAAAAAGGGTCCAAAAACAGAGCCCGGAAACTATAGGCCGGTAAGTTTAACATCTGTCATGGGTAAACTGTTTGAGGGTTTTCTAAGAGATGCTATCTTGGAGTACCTCAATGAAAATAAGCAAATAACTCCATATCAGCATGGCTTCATGAGGGATCGGTCATGTTAAACTAATTTAATCAGTTTCTATGAGGAGGTAAGTTCTAGACTTGACTGCGGCGAATTGATGGATGTCGTATATCTGGACTTCTCCAAAGCATTTGACACAGTACCACATAAAAGGTTAGTATATAAAATGACAATGCTTGGCCTGGAAGAAAATGTCTGTATGTGGGTAAGTAACTGACTCAGTGATAGAAAACAGAGGGGGGTTATTAATGGCACATACTCAGATTGGGTCACTGTCACTAGTAGGGTACCACAGGGGTCAGTATTCGGCCCTATTCTCTTCAATATATTTATCAATGATCTTGTAGAAGGCTTGCACAGTAAAATACCAATTTTTGCAGATGACACTAAACTGTGTAAAGTAATTAACACAGAAGAGGACAGTACACTGCTACAGATGGATCTGGATACACTGCAGGCTTGGACAGAGAAGTGGCAGATGAGGTTTAACACTGACAAATGTAAGGTTATGCATATGAGAAGGAATAATGCAAGTCACCAGTACATACTAAACGGTAAAACATTGCGTAACTTTGACATGGAAAAGGACCTAGGAATTTTAGTAAACAGCAAACTAAGCTGCAGAAACCAGTGTCAGACAGCTGCTGCCAAGGCCAATAAGATAATGGGTTGCATCAAAAGGGGCATAGATGTCCGTAATGAGAACATAAGCCTGCCACTTTACAAATCACTAGTCACACCACACATGGAGTACTGTGCACAGTTCTGGGCTCCTGTGAACAAGGCAGACATAGCAGAGCTGGAGAGAGTTCAGAGGAGGGCAAATAAAGTAATAACTGGAATGGGTGGACTACAGTACCCAGAAAGATTATCAAAATTAGGGTTATTCACTTTAGAAAAAAGACAACTGAGGGGAGATCTAATAACCATGTATAAATATATCAGGGGTCAGTACAGAGATCTCTCCCATGAACTATTTATCCCCAGGATTGTAACTGTGACGAGGGGACATCCTCTGCGTCTTTAGGAATGAAGGTTTGAACACAAACATAGAAGAGGATTCTTTATGGTAAGAGCAGTGAGACTATAGGACTCTCTGCCTGAGGAGGTGGTGATGGTAAGTTCACTAAAAGAGTTCAAGAGGGGCCTGGATGTATTTCTGGAGTGTAACAATATTACAGGTTATAGCTACTAGAGATGGGTCGTTGATCCAGGGAGTTATTCTGATTGCCTGATTGGAGTCGGGAAGGATTTTTTTCCCCTAAAGTGGGGAAAATTGGCTTCTACCTCAGGGGTTTTTTGCCTTCCTCTGGTTCAACTTGTAGGATAACAGGCCGAACTAGATGGACAGATGTCTTTTTTTTGGCCTTATAAACTATGTTACTCTACTATGTTACCCAGTGGGCCTTGCTGCTCAGTGACAATTGCAAGCAGCACACCATGTTCTCCTACACATATCAGTGCAAGACAGGGATGAATTGTTTTGAAAAATAATGGTGGCTAGGTGTCTTCCAGTGAGGGATAACAAATGCCATCAGGTCCCCAAAGGCAGTAGATTACACTAAGTAGCACAAGCAGTTACTTGACAGCCAGCAAGAGAATTGTTTCTTGGCAACACATTCCTTTATTGATAGCTGTCGACGGAGGAGGAGTCTGAGCGGAAGAAGCAGTAACTCATGATGATGAAAAGGACACTGTACTGCATATGGGTACGGCCTGGCTAACGCAAAGTAGACTGGGAGAAGAAGGACACTCTCGGTCAAATAGTTGGTGGTCACTTCTTTATTCCCACAGTATCTGGTGATGCGGCCTCATGTGCTGCAGTAGACCTGTGTTGCCTATGTTTGCGTTTGAACACTCACGGCTTATTTTCATCCTGCACATCTTTATTGCCACTGTGGCCACCAACCAACTCTGATGTCGCGTCACTTCCTCCTCAGCACCACAATCCAACTTCCTTGCCCTGTCCAACAAACAATCATCATCGTTACTGCTTTTAGCATACTGTCATATGTCATTGTGGACTCATGGGCCCCCTCTTTATTCCCTCCTCTGTATTTACCCCAAGTACCCCTGTTGACATGGCTACAAGTGCCACAACAAAGAGACTTCTTGAGTATCTTCCATAGCACATAGGGTTTTGTTGCCTCTTCTGTTTGTTGCCCAGTAGGAGGTGCAGTGAAAACAGGGATGATGCAACTGAAAGGATTCTCTGGGGCTGCAATGAGTAGGATCAAGAGTTGTGGTGTGATCCCTGGCTCTGAGGCACCATGTCAGGCTCAGAGGTAACACTGACATCATCTTACAGTGACTGAGAGGAGGAGTGACCCATCCAGTCCACAATGTCATTCTCTTTGTCCTCAATAATAATGTGGTGCCTAACAGAAGCTAGGAAGAACTGTGGCCTGCTGCTACCACTACTTCTACTACTAGTCAGATGGCTAGTGCTCCTACTGCTATTTGCACCACTACAGTCGCCCATATTCTGATTCTTGGATGAAATAGCATGGGCCTTTCATTTTCCACTCTTCCATTCGCCAGACATTTTATTTTGATGCCTATAAAAAAAAGTCACATTTTTGTACACAGATTATTAAATGGTACTAGCAAAATTACAAGTGCTTTTACTGTAATTTACATACAGAGGCATAATTAAATGTTCCCCCCTTCTGAAAACACACTGTACATGACATTTTACCATGCTAAAACTGTTCACTAAACTGCAAGGTATACTGATGCAATACAGTATGTTACCTAAAACTGCCAATACAGTGCATTAACTTAAACTGGTATATTAATGCAGTTATTGCAGTATAGTGCATTTACTTAAACTGCAAGGTATAGTGCAAAATAGTGTAACTAAAACTGTTATATTAATGCAGTAATTGCAGTACAATGCATTCATTAAAACGGCATGATATTTTGACATAATACAATGCTTGTATGAAACTGCTATATTAATGTAGTTATTGCAGTACAATGCCAGATCCTGTTCTCCAAGGGTTAGATAAGATCACCCTACCGGGTCCTGTTCCTCAGATTTCAGATACACTCACAGGTTGTGCAAATGCAATGTGACAGTTATTATGATGTATTCACACACTATAACTGTGGTCTATACTAGTTTGACTTGTTGACTGACTTGTTACATAACTAGAAGTATAAAAGAAAGCTTGATATCTGCCTACAAGCAGAGAACTGCTCTAAGGCAGGAAGACTCCATGTCTGTCTCCTGTGTCTGTTCTCTCCGGTATACCGTAGCACGCCTATTTGGCAACCATCAGGCGAACTATCGGGGCTACCTTTCTACTCTCCCAAATTTCTAAATTATTCCCAAAAATGTGTTAACTGAAACTGGTATATTAATGCAGTTATTGCAGTACAATGGGTTCATTAAAACAGCACAGTATATTGACACAATAACATATATTAACTATAACTGGTATATTAAAACAGTTATTGTAGTAAAATGTGAGGTAAAACAATGTGTTCAATTAAACTGGTATATTATTACAGTACAATGCGTTCACTAAAAGTGCATTTTTATAGGTAATACAATGCCTTGATTGGCGCAATACAATGCATTAGCTAAGGCCACTTTCACACTTGCGGCAGGGGTGTCCACCTGCCGGAACAGCCTGCCGGATCCGTGCTGCCGCTAGTGCACGTGTGCGGCTGGAACTACGCTCCGTCCCCATTCACTACAATGGGGGCGGGCCAGAGTTGTAGTTTTAGTCTGGCCGCCTCTCGGCATGTTTTCTGTGCTGCGTGCGGAACTCCGGCCCGACCCCATTATAGTGAATGGGGACGGAACATAGTTCCTGCCACACACATGCACTAGCGGCAGCACGGATCCATCAGGCTGTTCACCCGTCGGAACAGCCTGCCGGACACCCCTACCGCAAGTGTGAAAGTAGCCTAAAACTGCATGATATATTATGCAATACGATGTGTTGAATTAAATTGTTAATATTTATGCTCTGAAATGCAGTGAAATGCAGAATTACAAACATTTGCTAAATTGAAACTGAGGCATAATAAAACATGCCCTGCCACAAGAGGTCCCCTTCTACCAAGACACTGGTATTGAAACACTGAAATTTGCTGAAGTGCTTATGTATACATGGGTCTATTGATTTTTTATTTTTATTTTTTTTTAAAAAAGGGGGAAGTTGTTTTCATCGCTTGCAGCGGAATGTGTGCTATTGAGGCTAGTGCAGGAGGTGCTGGCAAAAAGACTATAAAACAGTTATGAACTGTAGAAACTTGAAGTTTTTGCAGAAAAAAGGCTGGCTGTTCATTTATAGAAATAATGAGGTTGTTGCATTGTTAATTTTGTTTATTGAAGAATTTGCAGTTCAATATCACAGAGAAGAAACCCTTTAAAATTTAACCTTTCACATAATTAAATACACCAAAAAACATACCCTACTGTTTTGTATAACAGATAATGCAAATAATAGCCATTACCAATGTAATGTCAATTACACAGGTGCTGATAATACCTTCAAATACTGAAGTATATTGATGGGGCTCAAATATCCCTTTTTACTTACAATTGTGATGTGTGGGCTTTATCAATATATGCACCAGGAAGTTGAGCACCAGGAAGCTATCCCTATGATGCCCTGGTGTGACCCCCCTTCTCAGTGGCTAAGCTCTCGTTGCCACCTATGCGGCCCTCTTATTCTATACCTTTATTAGTCCAACACATTTCCCCATGTCCTTCAGGGGACCATAGTATGAAACTAGATAATCAAAAGTGTGATGCTGATGGCTTAATGATGATCAGCACCTATGTGACTGCTATTAAATTGGTATTTTCTCTGTCTATTGTGATTTTTGTCCTTAAGGTATTAGCTAGTATCCATTTAATCCGTTATACAAAACAGTGGGGTATATTTTTTACTTCATTGAATTATATTAAAAGTTAAGTTTTAAGGGTTTCTTTTCTGTGATATGACAATTCACCCTTTGTGCATGGCATTGGACATTTGATCTCACTGTAAAGGTTATTGCAGAATTTGCAGCACAACACTTGTCATAAGTTGTATGAAAACAAATCTCTTAAGTGACCAGTCCTTTACTTGATAAAATGCTGACTTTTCTACCTATTGATTAAACCTGCTTAATTATATACAGGTTTGTCCATATAACTGTCCCTATACTCTTCCTATCACACCTAGATTACTGGATTGTGTCTGTAATTGCTTTTTGGCCTCAGATCAACTGCGATCAAAATGTTGTACCTCCAGGGCAGAGGCTTTAACCCCTTCATGACATAGCCATTTTTGACCTTAAGGACCAGGCCATTTTTTGCAAATCTGACATGTGTCACTTTATGTGGTAATAACTTTGGAACACTTTTACCTATCCAAGCCGTTCTGAGATTGTTTTCTCGTGACACATTGTGCTTCATGACAGTCATAATTTTGAGTCAATATATTTTTCCTTTATTTATGAAAATGTACCAAATTTACCTAAAATTTTGAAAAATTCTAATTTTTCAAAATTTACATTTCTCTGCTTTTAAAACAGAAAGTGATACGTCATAAAATATTTATTACTTAACAATCCCCATATGCCTACTTTATGTTGGCATCATTTTGTAAATGTCTTTTTTTTTTAGGACATTACAAGGCTTAGAATTTTAGAAGCAATTCTTAATTTTTTTTAGAAAATTTCCAAATCCCACTTTTTAAGGACCAGTTCAGTTCTGAAGTCACTTTTTGGGGCTTACATAATTGAAACCACCCATAAATGACACCATTTTAGAAACTACACCCCTCAAGTTATTCAAAACTGATTTTACAAACATTGTTAACCCCTTAGGTGTTCCACAAGAATTAATGCAATATGGAGAGGAAATTTCAAAATTTCACTTTTTTTGGCAGTTTTCCCAATTTAATCCATTTTTTCTGTAACACATCAAGGGTTAACAGCAAAACATAACTCAATGTTCATTACCCTGATTCTGTAGTTTACAAAAACACCTCATATGTGGTAATAAACTGCTGTATGGGCACACGACAGGGCATAGAACAGAATGAACAACATAATAATTTTGAAGAGCAGATTTTGCTGGAATGATTTTTGAAAGCCATGTTGCATATGAAGACACCCTGAGCTGGCCCTACAGTGGAAACCCCCCAAAAGTGACCCCATTTTGGAAAGAGCACCCCTCAAGGAGTATTTCAAGTTGTGTAGTGAATACTTTGACCCATCAGAGGTTTCACAGAATTAGGAAACAATTGGAAGTGAAAATGAAAAATTACCATTTTTTTCCAGAAAAAGTTGCTTTACACCCCCTTTTTCTTCTTTCACAAGGGGTAACAGGACAAAAAGCACCCCACATTTTGTTACCCATTTCCCCCTGAATATGGCAACACCCCACATGTGCTCATAAACAGATGCATGAGTGCATGGCAGGGTTCAAAATGGGAGGAGCGCCATTGGTCTTTTGGAGGACAGGTTTTGCAGGATTGGCTTTTGGGAGCTATGTTGCATATGAAGACACCCTGAGGTACCCCTACAGTGGAAACTCCCCAAAAGTGACCACATTTTGGAAACTACTCCCACTAAGGTATTCATCTAGGGGTGTAGTGGATTTTTAGTTTCATTATAATTTGTACATTACATTTAGTTGGAACAAGGTAGACTAAGATTTTTTTTTCGAAAATATAAATTCTCACTGGGCAGCAGGAAAGGATAAAAAGGGTTTCATGAAAGTAAAAGTATAAAATTAAACATCAAAAGTAGTATGGTAAATTTTGAAGCATCTTTTCATACAAAGGGCAGGTTTTGATGGACATGTTTCACATTGATAGATGGTTTCCTTTCTTATTCCATTTTTATAACACACTCGGCAACGTTTTAGTGGCTTGCTCTTTTTTGCAGTGGGTGAAATTTCACTGGGGAAATGCTGTCCTGGCACTATCCTTGTTGCCTCACGTGTAGAAGTGGAACTGGGTCCTGCCTCCTCCTGGTCCCCATATATGAGTGCCTTTATTACATTTTCTTGAAATTCAAGAAAAGTTCCCTCTTGGCCTGCATTTCTGTAAACCACAAATGCATTATATAATGCAACCTGTGTAAGGTGCACCACAAGTTTTTTATACCATATCTTGGATTTTCGAAGGGCACTATAGGGCTTGAGAACCTGGTCTGACAGGTCTACCCCACCCATAAATTTATTATATTCTTGAATACACACTGGTTTAGGCTTTTCAGTGCCAGTGCCCCTAACAGGTACAAGAGTGCTGAAGTCACAGTGTATTGTGGTTAACATGAGTACATCTCTTTTGTCTTTATATTTGACACACAATACATTTTCGTTACAAAGTGCTCTGCTCTCTCCCACCCTAAGCGTTAGCCCCAGCAGTGTTTTTGGGAGGCCTTTTTGGTTCTTTCTTATTGTGCCACATGCCACTGTACTTCTGTTAGCAAGGCACTTAAAAAGTGATATACTGGAATAAAAGTTGTCAAGGTACAGGTGGTATCCTTGATCCAGCAATGGGTGAACCAAATCCCACACAATTTTTCCGCTTATTCCAAGGGTGGGGGGACATTCTTGGGGTTCTATTTTAGAATCCTTCCCCTCATATATTTTAAAGCGATGTGTGTAGCCAGTTTCACTTTCTCACTTTCTTTCACATAACTTATACAGTTTGATTCCGTATCTTGCCCTCTTGTTAGGCAAGTACTGTCGAAAATGCAGCCTTCCTTTGAAGTTCACTAGGGATTCGTCAACAACAATATGTTTATCAGGGGTATATATTTCTGCAAACTTAGAATTGAAATGGGTGATTATGGGCCTTAGTTTATACAATCTATCAAAATTGGGATCATCTTGGGGTGAGCATCTGGTATTATCATTGTAGTGTATAAATTTCATGATGGCTTCAAATCTCATTCTAGACATGGCTGCACGGTACATTGGGGTGTAGTAAAGTACATCTGTACTCCAGTATGCTCTTATAGTTGGTTTTTTTACCAGGCCCATACTTAATAAAATGCCCCAAAATGTACGTAACGCCTCAGCATTGGTAGGGGTCCATTTCTGGGCATGAAATGTTGTAGGATTCATGGCAATAAATTGGTTGGCGTACAAATTGGTTTGCACAACCATCAATAAAACTAAATTATCAGTAAAGAAAAGCTTGAAAAAATCAACTTCTCTAAACCCAGTCACATTAGCATGTATACCTGCTTCAGCAGTAAAGTCAGGTACCTGGGCCACATAGTTAACTGGGGGTGCCCAAATAGGTGTACTTGATTGGGCTAATGGCTGATCATCAACCCTTTGCCGCCTTCTTGGCTGTTCATCGGATTCAGTTGAAGATGATGATGATGCAATAAAATTCATTTCACCTTCACTTGCAGACTCAGTGTCTGAACAAATCATGGCATACACCTGCTCTGCAGTAAACTGCCTGCGTTGTGCCATATTTGAATTTTAGTAAACTAGTAAAACAGTCCAGTAACTGTAAGATAAAACAGTATTTTTTCAAATGGTACAGAAATATATATTTTTTTGCTCCAAAAAAATATAGGAGCGGGAATGGGCTCACTGGGTCAGTGACTGATAGTCGTTAGCCAATGTGAATGTCAATGGGAAGGGAGGGTAAAGGGGAGAGGCCCTCTAAAAATTATGTAGTTCTTGGTGCGACTCGGACCTCTGATAGGGGTGCTGAGCGTACCTACTAAAATAATGGTAAACCAGTATGCATCAAAAAAAATTTTTTTCTGTATTGAAAAAATTTTTTTTTCTGTATTGAAAAAATAAAGTAAGTGTAGTTCTTGGTGCGACTCGGATCTCTGATAGGGGTGCTGAGCGTACCTACTAAAATAATGAACCAGTACGCATCAAATTTTTTTTTTCTGTATAGAAAAAAAAATTACTCAGAAAAAAAAAAGTGTAGTTCTTGGTGCGACTCGGATCTCTGATAGGGGTGCCAGGGTACTAAAATAGCACTAAAACTGTGTGCCAGTGACTGGCAGACTGTGAGTGGTTGTACTGGGGCTCACTGGGTCAGGGACTGGTGAACGCTAGCCAGTAAGGACGATGATGGTGGGGGGAATAAAGGTCCGTAAATATAATTTTGGGGAAAAAAAAATACTTGAGCAGGATGGGGTTGACTGAAAAGTAGTGGGAGTTATATAGGGTGTGTATTGGTGATTGGTGCAACTGTAAAAGGAGCTCTGAGTGACAATAACCGTCTCTGTTCACCTCTCTGACAGAAGTGAGGTGATCAGAGGGGGTGAAGTCACATACCCAGACTCCTGTGCTCTAGTTGGCCATCTAGCTAGGACCATCTTGATTGGCCTTTGGTTGGAAAACTGTGATTGGTAGCTGTCTGTGACAGCTGCCAATCACTGCTCTGTCACCACCTACCATTGCAGTTTGACTGCATAGGCATCAGGGATGGCTGTCAAAACGCCGTTACAGAAGCGATCCCTGATGCCTTCCTGCCTTCTGAGGGTCTGATGGTCCCTCTAAATGACCGATCAGACCCTCAGAAGTATTATGCTGGCTGTCGGAGCGCTGCCACATGCTCTGATTCAGCCCACCGCCGGGAAGATGTGCGCTGTGAAGGCGCATCAGCTGATTGGTCCCCGCCGACTCCACGGACCAATTACAACGATCGCCGACCTGGGTGTGCTCCGACGGGTCCCAGGCCGGCTAGCTGTGACAGTCAGCTGTCCGTGACAGCTATCTTCACATCTCTGCCACCATGCAGTAAAACATGGTGACAGTTTCTCTCCATGACGAGTATACTCGTCAAATAGCGTGAAGGGGTTAAGCCTCTGAGCCAATCAGGGCAAGCCCCATCCCTCCCAGGGTCATACAATTCTCCATCTTCATCCTCTCTGATGTCTTACCCTCCAATTTTCACTGTAAATTGGTGCTGGGGACGTTTTACTTGATTAATCTTCAAGCAAATCATGAAAACTTCACATTTGTTTGCCAGCAGAGCTTTTGTGAAATTTGTAATTAATCTGATTCATTCAGAATTGATTTGCTCATCTTTAATATTAACCAATCATACCTCTCAAAATTTTCTGTGTTTTTGATGAATCCACAGAAAAGCAGGGGGTTAAAAGGGTTGTCAAACCTTGGAACTGGCAACCCCAGGGGATCTCCCATGTCCCCCTGAACATAAAAAAACACAAGTCTGTAGCCCCATTGCTGCTTCATTCCTAGCCACTTCATTTTGGTTCCCTGACCGCTATGGCCAATCACAGGCAGCGCAATCAGAGCACCTGAAACGCTGTATATAAAGAATAGAAATTTTTTTAAACAATTCTCATTGCTCATTTTTTAATAAAACAGTAAAATATATTTGTGTAATAAAGAAAAATAATACAAGGTAGAGAGCTCAATTTAATACCATGCATGAGATGTATCAACTGAAAAAGAGTAGGTAGAAACACTTTTCTGAAGGCTGCTGTGCCTGATGAAGTTTATGATGACTAGCTAATCTATTAGCTTGTATAAGATCATTGTTGGCTTTGATGGGGCCCCTGGGATCACTTGTGAAAAGCGATAAATAAAAACCTTTATGGTAAGTTCACACGTTGTGAATTTGTAAAGTTTATTTCATCACATAAAATACATAACAAGAGGAATAATGCAGCTCAATCGTAGTAGACGTCACAGAACCACAAAAATACACAGGTGTAAACCTTATATAAGAAAGCTTATAGCCATCAAAGAGCCATTCGCCCACATAAGGTACCGTAAAATAGTAATCTCATATCAAGTCAAAATAAAAATAAAGTGCATAGTGCAATACATTTACCCAATATAGGCTAAACTCAGAGACCTATGTGGAGGAACTCCAACGGTCTCAAAGATATACGGCTCAAGAAAACATTATAGCATGTACAGGCCAAGTGGCTCCCACCAGTGTATATTCTCACCCGACGCGCGTTTCGCTGATGGCTTCCTCAGGGGATACAAGAGCCCTCCAAATGAGGGCTTTTTATACCTGGCAGATGAATAACAGCTGTGACTTCCTAAAACACACCCCCAAGTGCAAACTCAAACAGGATGTGCGGCATGCGCTCCACACTGGGACGCATGACGTCACATCCCAGTTTGAGTAATCCAGCTTCACATTGTTAAATCTTGTGCAGCCCAATCTAGCCAAGATATCTAAGTACAATATAGGAATTAAATACGCAGCTAGTGCAGCGTCCCACATATAATGTGAAAAGGGACCGCAAACTTTGTCATTGCTATAGCCATGTCACTTATTTTATTGTATGTCTGTCATTTTAGTGCTGCAAGATCCCTTTGGGCTGAGCTGTGCATTTTATTATTCCACCACTAGATGCTAGGTGCTAGTCTAACTATATATATATATATATATATATATATATATATATATATATATTGACTAGCGACAGGTCAGTGACAGTTAGTTCAAGTTAAGTGCAGGTGTAGAGTAGAAGCAAGTCATCCATCTTGAGGCTGCCATATAGAGCCTGGCCTTGGCCAAGTCAGGTTTCCCGTTGGCACTTACGATTTCTAAGCCGCTAGTATCTGAGCATTAAGCGGATAAAAGGGGAGTCTGGCAAAGGTAAACAGCCTTTCTTGGCTTTAATGGACTTTGTCAGCACAGACGTGATCAGGAGTAGCTTCAGGCGCCTGGACACAGACTTTACAACCTAGGATCCAAGTTGTATTTATACCCACTGTGAACCCTCTGGACAGTGTGGTTTTATATAGATATTACAAGCATCTGTAAAATAATGGAGCAGACGTATTAATTCCTGCCATTCAGGGAGCCCGCCCTGTAGGATTGCTGTATTAAAGTATCTTTACTACATAGAAAGATTATCCAGAGCCAGGACTAGTTCAAGAGGATTGGCATAAGGAAATAAGTGTAACTGGATTTAAAGTAAAAAATATAACTAAAGTTACACTTTATGGAAGTACAGCCCAAAGAGGAATTCTTGCAGCATCCTTACTTATTGCCTAGAAAAACAAGTGTAAACTGCACTTTATGAAGAACCTTCCCAAGGCAAAAGTAAAGTTTAACTGTTCTCTCATACAAGCTGCCTCCTCTTATTTGTATTCTGTGTCCAACGGAAGCTGGCGTCACGGATTATCTATATACCAGGACCCTGCCGACCGACACCATAATATATCAACACCTCGCCTTACTACCCGGCAGAGTTCCTGAGGACTAGAGAGTGCCCCGAAGGGATTGGTGTCCCCCTTCTACACACCTGTACGCCAGTCCAGGGGAATAGTCACCAAACTGTGAGTAGAATGACCACCGCACCTTCTTCACTGTGACATCCCCAACACTCTCACATACATCCCTGCGGCTGGTCGCTACACTAGTTCAATAAGACCCACAAACACGGATCAATTGATGGATATAAATGGTACAACAAATACAGAAAAATCCTCCTTACAAACAGATATTAAGCTAAAATAAAGCAATACAAAAACAATAATTCAATCCCTTGGTATCGATAACTTCACAAGACAAAAATAAATATAAATGATGCTTCACGCATCGATTCAATTGCTGAGTTTTCAACGGTGCAGAAGCATGACTGAAACAAAAGACCCCGGAATTCAAATAAAACTAATGTAAGCTTTTCATTTAAACCCAAGGGAGACTGGGACCGAAACCGATAAATCCATTCGGATTCCTTTTGTAATCTGGTGGTCCCAGTCTCCCATTCTCACAAACACGGGAATAAGTTCCAAAACTGAAAAGGTCAATACCCGAGGATCACCCCCATAGTATTCTAACACATGGTCAGCCACTGATGTATGATTTCCTTCTGAACATCATTAATGTGTTCGCAAATGCGTCTTCGAAGTTCTCTAAATGTCTTCCCAATATAGTCAATGGGGCAATTGCATTGACATAGATACACAACGCCCCGGCTCCTACAATTAATGAAATCTTTGATGGTGTAGGTCAAACCAGTGACCGAGCATGCGTTGGTTTTCCCACTTCGTACGTATAAAACGACAAGCTTAACATGAGCCACATTTAAAAATGTCTAACGGTTTACAATCAAGCCAAGTACCAGGCAATGTAGGGCGTGTATAGTGGCTATGCATAAGTCGGTCCCCCAGACTACGACCTCTTCTATAGGTTACACTTGGTCGAGGTGATAATGCTTCTGACAAGTCAGGGTCAGACAAAAGAATGGGCCAATATCTGGTTAGGATTTCTCATATGTTTTTATTTGCCACATCAAAGGTAGAAATTATTCTAATAATTCTGGTATTGAAAGACTCAGGTGTTTTGGACACTAACAAGGTGTTCCTATCTGGAGTTTTTTGCATGCTGGCATGCTTTATTCAATACCTGAAAAGGATAATCCCTTGCTTGGAATCTCTTAAATAATTTTCTGGACTCTGTATGGAAACTCTCTGGGTTGGAACAATTTCTCCGAACCCGGAGGTATTGTCCCTTCGGGATCCCCTTTTTCTACGCAATAGGATGGTGGCTATCCCACCGAAGCAAATTATTGGTGGTCATAAATCTGTCTGTTTTGTAACTCGTACATAAAGGAATGTCAAAGTGTTAGCATGGAGTTCAGAAGTAAAAGATAAACCCATGTCGTTGTTGTTTATTGAACAACAACGACGGTCTCTCCATGAGCAAATGGATCAAATGTGTATGTTTTTTTACTGCCTTTTCAGGAAAAAAAAGATTAGTTACGAAATGCAAGGAAATTCGGCTGACTAATCAGAAATTTGGATTGAAGTCAATTCGTCATGACGTAAGGGGAGCTTGTCACCAGTGATTGGCTTTAGGCAGCATCAAGCTAGATGTTTTTAGCGATGGAGCCCAGTGGAGCATCGTAGGCTGGGAGTAGAAGGACGGGCAAGCCAGCACTGTGAAGTAGGTAAGCAAGCTTCCCATTATAGGTTTAGCCAAATGTGGGACATTGACACTAATTGTGCACAACCCCTTTAAATGAGTGTTTATGAGCAGTCAGGAGTTCAGAGATAAGGGCTTTACATACAGCCATCGGAACAACATGAAGGTTCATTGTGAAACTAAAAGCAACATACTCTGCAGATAGACAGAAACTTAACCCTGTAGAACAAAAACTGTTTAAAATTTTTAATAACAATCAATTGAACAATGATTTTTAGCTAAAAATGAGTAAAATACAATCATAAAAAAAAGTCCCTGAAGGTTTTCTAAGCCTTTAAAGGGGGTTTTCAGGCTCCAAATATTGATAACTGTATATGGAAGGGTTAATTTTGCAATTTTGTTTCTAATGATTTTAAACTTCTAACTTACACAGCTTCAAGGTCACATTCCAGATTTGAAGCATTTTGAATCTTTACTGTAGATAATTGTTATCCTAAGGGTCTTAAAGAGAACCCCTCATCATAATGCAGTGTGATCTGCAGGCTGCATCCTATACAGTAAGAGAATCTGAGCAGATTGAAAAACTAAAACTTTTTCTGACCTTAAGACTGTCCCCATGCACAACTATGACTGACTGCTGTCTCTGTATACACACTTACATAGTGAATGCTATCTGTCATAGATAGGATGCTCCTGTGTACAAATGAAGTCAAAAAGAGCAAAGTAAAAATGTGTAAGATACAAGCTTCACTGAATCTATACATACAAAACATTATATCAATCTGTTTAGCTCCTCCTGCTCTATAACATGCTGCCCTCAGACTGCACTGCATTTCGTAGTGCAGGTTCTCTTAATCTTAAGAACAATCTGTTTTATTTTTATTAATATCGTTATGTCTTACCCCTACATGTGATAAGTAACTGGATAACTCTTTATTGTTTGTATGCTGTAGATCATGCATTGATATAGACACTATTTATTAAGCAGATTGTTGCCTTTCAGAGCTTATGCTGCGACTATGATCAGAGTTCCAAAAGTGTAAGTAGTTTCTCCATGGATAAACCTGTAATGGACAGTGGGTGTGGACCCAATGTGCCAACTAACCAGTTTGACTTTGGGCTAAACCTAATGGTGTTGTCCTAGCAGTTCCCTGGTTTATACCTTTTAACCCCTGTACAGGGATCTGGATTTTACTGAAGTAAACCAACCAGGCCACTACCTCCTGGAGTAGTCCTGGTGTGGTTCATAGCTGACCCACTGGAGTCAGAGACACCAGTGCAAAGCACCAAGGACTCAGGCAAAAGGTGTAGTCTGAACACAGTCCAAGGTCAGGGCAGGCTCAGTACATACATATTCCAGATCTCAATTCCACGTTCAAGGCAGGCTGACTATGTGCATAGTCCAAGTAGCAATTCCAAAGTCAGGTCAGGTGGTGAGGAGTAGAATCAGTAGACAGGCTACAGTAGGTATGGTACATGGATAGTCGAACAAGAGATCACACCTTATTTGGTTACTATAGACTAGAAAACCTCAAAGCTTTTCAACCTTTTGCCACATTTTAGGCTTCAAACAAAAAGATATAACATTTAAAATTTTTGGTGAAGAATCAACAACTAGTGGGTCACAATTGTGAAGTGGAACGAAATTTATTGGATCATTTAAACTTTTTTTGTAATAATAAAACTGAAAAGTGGGGCGTGCAAAATTATTCGGCCCATTTACTTTCAGTTCAGAAAACTCACTCCAGAAGTTCATTGAGGATCTCTGAATGATTCAATGTTGTCCTAAATAACTGATGAAGATAAATAGAATCCACCTGTGTGTAATCAAGTCTCCGTATAAATGCACCTGCTCTGTGATAGTCTCAGGGTTCTGTTTAAAGCACAGAGCATCATGAAGATCAAGGAACACACCAGGCAGGTCCGTGATACTGTTGTGGAGAAGTTTAAAGCCGGATTTGGATACCAAAAGATTTCCAAAGCTTTAAACATCCCAAGGAGCACTGTGCAAGCGATCATATTGAAATGGAAGGAGTATCAGACCACTGCAAATCTACCAAGACCCGGCTGTCCCTCTAAACTTTTATCTCAAACAAGGAGAAGACTGATCAGAGATGCAGCCAAGAGGCCTATGATCACTCTGGATGAACTGCAGAGATCTACAGCTGAGGTGGGAGAGTCTGTCCATAGGACAACAAGAAGAGTGGCAAGAAGAAAGCCATTTCTCAAAGATATCCATAAAAAGTCTTGTTTACAGTTTGCCACAAGCCACCTGGGAGACATACCAAACATGTGGAAGAAGGTGCTCTGGACAGATGAAACCAAAATCTAACTTTTTGGAAACAATGGAAAACGATATGTTTGGCCTAAAAGCAACACAGCTCATCACCCTGAACACACCATCCCCACTGTCAAACATGGTGGTGGCAGCATCATGGTTTGGGCCTGCTTTTCATCAGCAGGGACAGGGAACATGGTTAAAATCGATGGGAAGATGGATGGAGCCAAATACAGGACCATTCTGGATGAAAACCTGTTGGAGTCTGCAAAAGACTTGAGACTAGGATGGAGATTTATCTTCCAACAAGACAATGATTCCAAACATAAAGCAAAATCTACAATGGAATGGTTCAAAAATAAACGTATCCAGGTCTTAGAATGGCCAAGTCAAAGTCCAGACCTGAATCCAATTGAGAATATGTGGAAAGAGCTGAAAACTGCTGTTCACAAACGCTCTCCATCGAACCTCATAGAGCTCAATCTGTTTTGCAAGGAAGAATGGGCAAGAATTTCAGTCTCTAGATGTGCAAAACTGATAGAGACATACCCCAAGCAACTTGCAGCTGTAATTGCAGCAAAAGGTGGAGCAACAAAGTATTAATGCAAGGGGGTCAAATAATTTTGCACGCCCCACTTTTCAGTTTTATTATTACAAAAAAAGTTTAAATGATCCAATAAATTTCGTTCCACTTCACAATTGTGACCCACTTGTTGTTGATTCTTCACAAAATTTAAAATGTTATATCTTTTTGTTTGAAGCCTGAAATGTGGCAAAAGGTCGAAAATTTCCAGGGGGCCAAATACGTTCGCAAGTCACTGTAAATAAGGAGGCTGATCACTGTAGTCAGCAACTGGACAGGGATCAAAATGGAAGGATAAAATCTACCAGTGCTGAAATGAAGTTCACTGAGCATTAATCCTTATACACCCTGGGAAACGGCAGCAAACTACATTTATCCTTGCTGTTAGAACCAACAGGACCCTAAAGATAAAGTAAACAGACTCCTACTATAGGAAATAAGCCTAAAATCAAATAAAAGTAAAGGAGGGCATTTGCTATATACAATGCTTTTGTGGCATCAAAAAGTTGCACATTTTGTCGCATGCTCTTGATAAATGTCCCCCATAGTTCCAAAATTAGAAACAACTTTTAAGCTTTGACTCTGTACTTATTAGTTTAATAACAGACTTTAATTTTATGACAAATTTGTGGATATGATTTTAAAAAATTTAGTAGGTTTTCTGAATTGTGCACAAAAAAGGCCAGGTAGTAATCCGTTTCAGCTCTGAAAGGTTGACATGATAAGCCTTCTATATTTTCTATACATTCTTCTTGGACTAGATCATCATGTTTGTGGAGATTGCCTATACTTTGAGGATTTATAGGTTTGCTTTTGTAATGTGCTTGTGATGGAAGCGCAATCCCCTTGGGAAGATAACCTCTTTAGATTAATTAATATTATTTGGTTTTCTGCTGTCTTGTATGTCCACCAGGAAAGTTCCATAATTCTTCTATCTGTTTTTTTTTCTTAATTTTCTTCTTCCAGTGTGACACATCAGTCTAAATTATTGCTAATTATTTCTTCCTGCCTTAATAGTCTAAATGCTATAATAGCTAAATTGTAAAATTATAGGTTATTATATTCAATGTCTTCAGATGTGTTAATTGATTCAATTTTACCTTATCAAATTTGTCAGAATGTCTATAAAGTCTATGAACATGTGTAGCATATCAATTTTGATATGAATAGAATTTGAAGTCAAACTGACATGCTGCATTCCAGTTAAAAGTAGAACTGAAATGAACTTTATTAGCAAATAAATCTTATATAAATATATTCATCTATGACCATTCTTTTGGTGTATTCTGAAGTCTATCAGTTCAGTCTATCAGTCTATCTATTAGTTTTACAGACTGGGTGCCTAAAACAGTGGAAGCTCTTTGAAATACTGAAAATTCATCTTTAGAGTTAGATTTTCAGTTCCATCGTATCCTACGCATACAGACCATTTCCTTTGAGAAGACTACCTTTTGGGTAGTTGTCTCTTTTCTTTGTAAATGGACCACTGGTTACCATTAGTTAGCCTTGCAAATGTATTCATCCCCTTGGTATTTTTAGCTGTATTACATCCTGGTATTAAAAAAGGCTATTAGCATAGATTTTATGTAATGGACCTGACCAAAATAATCCAAATTTATACAGTGGAGTGAAAAAAGACCTTGTTTAAAAAATACATAAAACTGAAAGGTTGAGAGTGCTTATGCATTCACCCCATTATCATGACACCCATAAATAAGATCTCATGCAACAAATTAACTTTTAATGTCACATAATTATGTTAGGCCCCACTGTGAATAATTGCACACATTCTAAAAAGCTGTAATGCTATGAACTAAATAGCTCTCCAATGAGGTCAGAGACAACGTTGTGGAGAAGGTCAGGGTTGAGTTAAGAAAAACAATATCTCAACATTCCATGGAAGACCATTTTAACAAGATAAAAAAATATTGCAGAGGTACAGACCTGACAAGAGAAAGCCACCCACCAAAACTCATAGATTATATACTGAACCCTGAATGGTTGGAAACATTTATCCCTCAACTTGCTTACCACTGCTATGACAGCTCCCATAAGCATGGTAGATGGGGACAGTCTCTTACCCCGCAAGATAATACACAAGGGGATTGTCTTCCAAAATATAACATCACTCTGTGATAGATTAAGAAATGTGAAGTTTATTCAGTCATTACTATTTGTGGAATACAAGAGAATGTCAAGCTCTGACACACCACCATCGTCTGTTCTCACTGTGCTGCTTTATTTTTGAATCCTTTAGTGGGACAGACATTTTCTGGGGTAGGTGGGCATCTTCTTTTAAAATTGTCAGCTTAAGTCTTCTTATTCATGGCAAAACAATTGACAGTACAGTGCAAAACAACATCAACATAAATCCTAAGCTGCCTGCCAACTGCATACTATAGGGTGGCCCAAGAAAAAGTAGCCTGCCTCCAATATCTCCAAATCAAACTGCCTAATAGTAAATTGTCTTAGTTGCCCATAGCAGCATAGCAGCTTTCATTTTTTCAGAGTCCTGTAGGAACTGAAAACTGAGCTCTGATTGGTTGCTATGGGCAACTAGGACATAATTATTATTAGGCAGTTTGATTTGAGGATATTGGAGGCAGGCTAATTTTTCGTATAACATGCAGCTTTCCTCAATATTAGAGTTTTGTCATACTAGCTAGCCCCCGGGTTATGGCTCCCCAGGCTTAGCATAGCCTGCTTACTCATACTGGGAGCTAGTTCAATTGGGAGTGCATCCTTTAGTCCTCCAAATCCAATAACTAGACCTATTCCAAGTTTTAGATATAACCCGAACCTCAGAGGAATGTCCTTCTGTCCTATAGACTCCCTTATTGCTTCACACTGTGGTAGCATAACTATGTTACTCCAGCAGCAGCGTTGTCACAATGTGAATATTATTAGGGAAGTGCACTGCCATTTACTGTACATCTAAGATTATATAACAATAAAACAGTATAGTCAGTATAGTCATGTTAGGCTAGTTTGCCAGGCATAGCCAGACACTGCTGAAGGACCACCATGCCTCATTGTAAGCAATATTTTTTGTTTGGCCAAATCCCGGCACTAATGCCAGAAACAGGCTGGATCCCCACTGAGTCCTAATATAGCCAATAGGCTATGCCGGATAAGATGAACTCCAGCAGGTTGTTCCTATATCAGAATAGCCTGCTGGAACAGTTTAGCACTAGTGTGAAACTTGCCTAAGAAAGGAAGATATCTTTTCATTACTGAGCACCGATATGCGATTTATAGAGTCGTTTGCTTGTTACTGTGATCACTGCTTCTTTGCCCTAGATCATTTACACTGCCAGTGACTGGCAGAATTCTGATTAGATAAGAAGATTTTGTGATGACTTGTGATAATCTCTCAGCCAGGCAGATTTGTCTGATCCATGGAAAATGAACGGTTTATCATTTGTTGTTTGATCGCCGCACACCATTACATGCCATGATAATTTCTAAAATTCAAAAAAGTACAAGCGATAATCATCCATTTCGATAGGTTCCAAAGGCCCTCCTCTGGGCTTTCTGTTGGGGTTAGTCATTTGAATACCTGAAAGTGGTGTTCAGATGTGTACCACGATGGATCCACTCACTATACTGAGACTAATGGAGTCCACTTTTTTTTCCAGGATATAATAGCATACAGGATGCTCTGTAGAGAATTAATAGCGAAGGGTGAATACCAAAGAATCTTACTTGATCAACTATTTACTTAAAAAGAAGTCTGAAATGCATTTTCCCAAGAGATGAAGTAAACCAGGCCGGTTTATTGAAAATGAAATCGACTGCAGTCTTTTCCTTCATCTCTGGATTGTTAGCATTTTTTACAGTGCTGTCGTATGTGTGCTGATTAAAAGTAGACATATTAAAATGTCTTTCTCTACTCATTGGGGGATCCTACCTCCATGTAAATGTATTCATAGTAACATGGTAAATATCTGCTAGTTATTGCTTTCAAATATATTTGTCTCAAAGGCTAGATGCCTGTGCTAATTTAAACAGCTGTTTCTGAATAAAAATGATGATCCTTCCATATGTCAGATATCTGTACACTGAAGCCTCTCATCTTAGCGCCTTGTTTGTTTCTGGACCTGCTTGCTTATAAAGAGATAAATATCAAGGAATGTATTTTCATATTGGAAATCCCAAAAGAATGGCTATTTGATTCTGAAAATTAAATTTTGTTTGCTCTTCTTTGCATTACCCACTGTGTAAATTTACATATAATTGATCATTTGATCTTGTTAGCAAGACATGCTTGTGTTGATTGCGTACAGTAATTTGCTTCTTCCCTAATATGGTTGTCTATGGACAACTTTAAGAGCGCAATCAAACATGGACTTTAATAAAAGCCCACACAGTTGCAATATTTTAACTATTGCAAACTGAAAGCATGATAGATGGAGACCATAATTCTATGGCAAACAAGTAAGTTTCTGAAGCCCCAAAATTGTCATCACAAATGAAGGAAATGCAGATTGAAAAAGAGCACAAACTGCATTAAACTAGAGATTAGTTAGAACTGAAATTTGACCCACATTTTTAAATAAAATTCTGATTGGGTAGAATGAGAGAGTGAGATTCACCTGTGTAAGGAGTCTTACAGCTGAGGCCCAGTTCCCACATCTGTTATTTGGTCAGTTATTGCCATCAGTTTTTGTGAGCCAAAATCAGGAGTAGAGGCTACATAGAGATATGGTATAATGAAAATATTTGCAACTGTTCTGTGTTTTTGACCCACCCATGGTTTTGGCTCACAATAACTGATGGAAATAACTGATCAAATAACTGACATGTTAAGGCCTAAGACAAATTTCTTCTGGGTATACAAATTAGCTTTCCTTCCTAAAGGAACAGGAAGCCTCTTGTTACATTGGCAGCCTGGGTCTGTCACTGCTGCACTAATTCTACTGGGAACACTATTCATTGTACTACTACTCCCATTTTATCTTCACTACTACTCCCCTCCTCTCCCTGCTCTGTGTGCAGTTTCACAGCTGCATCTAATTGTTAATCAGCTTATGCTATAAATCCAGGACTGCCCTCGAACTCCTTGCAAAAGCTTAGGTTCCTAGTTTAGTAGTAAATGCTGTTCTGATTGTCTGCCCATGTACCAAACTTCTGCCTGTTATACTGACTCTGGTTCTCCTGCCCTTAGGCAATCTGCCATACTGACTCTTTGCTGCCTGCCCAACCTCAAATTGTTTCACGGAATTGCACGAACTCTGTGTAGTGTGCTGGACACGTGCAGGTATAGTGACCAACAACAGCTTGAGAAATACTTAATTTTACTTCTTTTTAACTGGTAATGTTAACAATAGTGAACAGTCTTAACAACGGTAATAAAGAGAGTTCTGTTTCTTTACTTAACCCTGTCTTCGGCCGCATGCCTGTGCAAAGGGAGCCTCCCTCTCCTTCACACGTCGTCTCCCAGGGTAATAGGTCGCCCGATGTCCCACACAATAACCCGGGAATGGATTCTGCTTCCCTTCCGCTGAACCACACACTCCCCTGTACTGAGTTGCCCTGCTCTCCACAATGTGCTCTGTCTTATGATTCCTGACCTGCATCCATCTGTAGCTTTAACACTGGCAAGCTCCTTGTGGGCTAAACTGACTCTTCTGTGCCTGTTGCCTGTAGATGCTGCGTACAGGAGTCTTGAGATGTCTTTCACATGTAGCTCCCTGTGTCCTGGTGCCCTGCACTCTGGCTGAAACAGGTTCTAGCTCAGTGACATTGCTTTGCTTAAGGACCTGGGAACTCCCCATATCCCCTGGGTCATAAAGTCCCTCAGATGGTTCGATGCACTGCAAGCAGCTCCCTCTGCTGGCCAGGAGGTGAGACTGCGGCATTACACCTTCCCCCCACGGCTTGAGGGTTGTCGTCCCGACAACTGGAGAGCTCAAAACAAAGTCTTCATACCTGGCGGGCACTCTCCCAAAGTTAGTGCGCTGTGAATGGCGCAAAGGAGCGTGGTTCTCCAAGGGTGTGGCATTCTTCACTTCCACAGTGTCATTCTTGCCTCCGTCTGCCAACGCTTGTGGTTCTTCCCTTCTTTCCAGGAGTGACTCCTCTTGCCTCTCGGTGCCCTCTGAAGCTGGCCTTTGAGGGACCCACCACTCCTCATCAATGTTGGTCGCCTCCGGACTGGGAGTCTGTATGGACCTTTCTTCAGGCATCCTTTCCACAAAGGTGCAGGGCCACAATATATTCCGGTGTAGGCGAGGGTCCTCTCCCTTCTTCTGGTCTCACCTCAAACACTGGAATGTCTGGATTTGGCTGTCACACCACCTCGTAAGGCCTGGACTCCCACTTCCACCTTAATTTCCCAGCTCTTCTGGCTGTGCGATCTCGCACCATGACACGATCTCCACCATGTAGAGGCAATTCTCGTAATCGTCGGTTGGCTGGTAAGGTATGGGGCCCCAGCTTCTGGGCCACTAAGTCGTACATCTCCTGAACCCTTCTTCGATGTTCCCCCATCCATGTCTGGGGGGTCCAGCCTGTGTTATCGTCCTCAACTGGCATCATGTTAAGGGGGCATCTTCCATTTCTTCCAAACATCAGCATGAAGGGTGAGTACCTTGTGGTAGAGTGCACAGTGTTATTATACACCCACACAAGCTCTGCAACATAATCGGACCACCTCTCTTTCTTTTCCTCTTCTAATGTCCTTAACACTTGCAATAGAGTTCGGTTGAGGCGCTCACAGGCCCCGTTGCCCTATGGATGATAAGGGGTCGTCCGAGTCTTCCTAATCTGATAGAGTCGACATAACTCCTCAATGATTCTCCCCTCAAAACAGGCCCCCTGATCCGAATGCAATTGGGCAGGACACCCATATGGCAAGATAAAGTTCTTCCACAGCGCCTGTGCTGCTGATTCTGCTGTCTGGTCTCGGGTGGGGACAGCTACAGCAAACTTGGTAAAGTGATCCACCATCACCAGCAGGTATTTGAACCCCCGGAAGGATTCTTCAACAGTCAGGTAGTCCATCATCACCAGCTGTAGTGGATAGTGGGTTTGGATATTTCTGACTGGGGCCTGTTGATCTCCAGCTCTGGCCAAGTTACAACTGCGACAACTTCCACACACAGCCTTTGCCATTCTCTGGAGATTAGGGTGGTAATAGTAGCGTTGCAACCACATAAACGTTTTGGCTGGCCCAAAGTGTCCCTTCTTCTCATGCGTCCACTCAACAATTTTCCTCACCTCAGCAGTAGGTAATACAACTTGCCAGGTAAGCTCGACTTCTGTGGGCAGTTGGACCCTTCGGAAAAGGACTCCCTCTCGTATAATCAACCGGTCTTTCTGCTGCCATAGTCTTTGACCCTCGGGGCTCAGGGCTTCTCGCTCCTCCCGCATGGGTTGGTAATTGTCTCTGAGCCATTCCCTCACTCTGGTAATCTGATGGTCTCGGAGTTGACGATCCTGCCACTCTTCACTAGATCCCTCCACCGGGACATTCATCACAGGAGCAACTTCTCGCACTGGGGCCGCCTGCATGAAATCTGGAGTCTCATCTTCCTCCTGGTCATCATCAATGGGCCCACCTGGGTCCTCCACAGGGTTCCGAGACAGAGCATCGGCATTAGTATTCTCCTGGCCAGGTCGGTACTGCGATTTAAACGTGAACTTGCTGAGACGAGCCATCCATCGCTGTTCCAGAGCTCCCAACTTGGCCGTGTCCAAGTGTACCAGCGGATTGTTGTCCGTCATCAAAATGAATTCTGCCCCTGTCAGAATGTCAGCAAACTTTTCAGTCACTGCCCAAACTACAGCCAGCAGCTCAAGTTTAAATGAGCTGTAGTTATCCGGATTCTTCTCACTTTCGTGCAAGGACCGACTTGCATACGCAATCACCCGCTCTCGACCTTCTTGCACCTGGGTCAGTACTGCGCCCAATCCTCTCAAACTCCCATCAGTCTATAACACAAAGGGTTTAGTGTAGTCCACATAGGCCAGAATAAGAGCACTAGTCAGCAGCCTCTTCAGTTCGGTGAAAGCATGAGCAGCTTCTTTGCCCCAAAGTAGTCGCCTCTCTTTTGTCTCCCGAGGTGTTCCGCCAGCAAGCAAGGCATACAGTGGCGCAGCCACCTTGGCAAAGTCCTTGATAAACCTCCTGTAGTAGTTAATCAACCCTAAAAAGGACTTTAACTCACTTCCTTTAGTGGGCACTGGCCACTGCTGTACCACTCGGATCTTCGAGTCCATAGGTTGGACTCCCTCTCTAGAAACTCTGTGGCCCAGGAACTCGAGGCTCTCTCTAAACAGATGACACTTGTGGGGTTTTAACTTCAGTCCATGTTCTTCTAACCGTGTCAAAACTCGGTCAAGCCGCTCTAGGTGCTCTTCGAAAGTGGCAGAAAAGATGATAATATCATCAAGGTAGATAAGCAGGCATTCATGATTTAGCTCCCCTAAACACAGTTCCATTAACCTCTGAAAGGTGGCTGGTGCATTGCTCAACCCGAATGGCATTCTCAGAAATTCATACAGGTCCATCGGTGTGATAAACGCTGTCTTCTCCCTGTCCTTTTCTGCTACTGGCACCTGCCAGTATCCACTGGCCAGGTCGTGGGTGGAGAAATAGTGGGTCCATCCCAACGCTGCCAAGGAATCTTCAATTCGGGGAAGCGGGTAGGCATCACGTACTGTACAGGCGTTTAGACGTCGATAATCCACGCAGAATCTTATGCTGCCATCCTTCTTCTTAACCAGTACAATGGGGGACGCCCATGGACTTTTGCTGGGCTATACCACTTTACTGTCATGCATCTGCTTGAGAAGTGTCTTCACCTCCTGGTACAAGGCCGGAGGAATATTCCGATAGCGCTGTCGGATAGGTGTAGCCTGTCCTGTTGGAATTTCATGTTCCAATGTCCGTGTCACTCCAAAATCTGCCTCATGACTGGAGAAGGCGTTTGTGTGTGCTCCCAACACTTGGGCCAACTGGTGCTGCTCTCTCTGGGACATCTGACTTCTGTCCAAGTGTACCTTCTTCAACAGCTGTTCACCGGTCATTGGCGGTGTGTTTGCTTCTATTCGGCACAAGGTGAGAGCAGGCATATCAGTATCAATGGGTTTAACACACCAGTGTTGCTCTCGAGCAACCTGCACCTCCTCAATTGGATATACACTAGCAATCAGTTCTCTTGGAGAAAGGGTCACATCAAAATTATTTTCATACATCTCACCAGAACCCGCCCCCTTTGAACCATACACAAGGTTCTACCAACTGCCAGCCCCTTTCTCTGCAGCATTGGTTCGAGCATAACATCAGCCCCCTGTAACTGGTAGTTAGTGCCCACTGGGAGGGGCAACAATACCTCATGACCTGCCCGAACCACCAGGGATACTGCTGGGGGAACCTTCACCAAGCCCACTCTCCCGGTCAGCTCTGAAAGGGTGGCCTGTACTCTACACTGTTTGAATGTCCTTTGCAGGGCTACCTGTGGTGGTTTCTGGTTTGGGACTCCCTTCCAGTACTTGGGTCCTAATTCTTGGACCATCAGTCCATCCAGTTCCCGCAGCACATTCATACCCAAGATTACAGGCACATCAGAATTCATAACATCCTCAACCACCACCACCCCCTTGTCCTTCATGGTACGCCCCCAAATCTCGATGTCTACACACATAATCCCAGCCTGCCGAATAGGAAGATTGTTGGCACCCTCCAGCCTTAGCCAATGGGCATTCCCTTGACAAGCAGTGGTTGAGAAGTGGATCTCAAAGGCAGGCCGGGTGATAGTGGTAACCTGTGATCCAGTATCAACTAAACAACTTAGCTCAACCCCATTTAACTTCGCTTGGATGACTGGGCTCTGTCCTACTATGTCCATGACTTCCAACTTGGGGGACTCATTGGTTTCCCCTGCAATTTGCCCCTCAATTGCAGGTGATACTAGTTTAAATCCTCTGGGCACACGGTGGAACCATGGCATGGGCAGTCTCTGGCTCGGTGACCCTCCTGGTGGCATGTCCAGCACCGCTGCCCGGTAGGTCGAGATTGCCGGCTAGTCGGTCGCCTCATTGATCTAGGCAGTTGACAATTACTAGCCGGTGTAACTGGTAGTTCCTTTTTGCAGTTCAATGCTACTAGAATCCCTTTCATTGCTTCTTCCAGAGAAGTCATCCTTGCCTCTATATTGCTCTGTTTACCAGGGGCAGTCTCTACATGCGCAGCTGCTGTTACTGTCTCTGTCAGTTCTTCCTTCTCCAGGATAATAGCCTCACTAAGGATGCTATGTAAGGTCAACTGCGGTTCTAATTTCAGTCGCTCTCTAAGGGTCCTCCTCAATGGTTCATTCTTAAGGCCCAGTATGAATTGATCACGTACCACCAGTTCTGCATTGGTGAATGATGTAGCATGCTTTTCTTCCCTTTTCTGTAGCATCCCAATCAGTTCCTGCAGGGAGTTTGCATACTGCGCCAGAGTCTCGTCGTCTTTCTGGAGTCGGGCAAAGAAGCTCTTCCTTAACACTGCTTCAGAGGTCACATCGCCATACACATCCTCTAGCAAACTGACAATCTGTTCAAAAGTCTGCCTTTGTCTGGCCGGCTGCAGCATAACAGTTCTTCTAGCATCGCCCTCCAGCGTGCTCAAAGCCAGTTCAGTCTTTAGGTGCTGGGCTACATTACACAGCCTGACTGCGCCCTCTAGTCTCTCTTTCCAAGCTTCCAAACATTTGTGCCATTAAACTTTGGGAGGTGGTTCAGCAAGGCGCCAAATGGGACTGTACATGACGCCTCCTTCTGCGAGGTGGTCCATCCTGCCGAACTACGCCACTTGTAATGTGCTGGACACGTGCAGGTATAGTGACCGACAACAGCTTGAGAAATACGTAATTTTACTTCTTTTGAACTGGTAATGTTAACAACAGTGAACAGTCTTAACAACGGTAATAAAGAGAGTTCTGTTTCTTTACTTAACCCTGTCTTCAACCGCACGCCTGTGCAAAGGGAGCCTCCCTCTCCTTCACATGTCGTCTCCCAGGGTAATAGGTCGCCCGATGTCCCACATAATAACCCGGGAATGGATTCTGCTTCCCTTCCGCTGAACCACACACTCCCCTGTACTGAGTTGCCCTGCTCTCCACAATGTGCTCTGTCTTATGATTCCTGACCTGCATCCATCTGCAGCTATAACACTGGCAAGCTCCTTGTGGGCTAAACTGACTCTTCTGTGCCTGTTGCCTGTAGATGCTGCGTACAGGAGTCTTGAGATGTCTTTCACATGCAGCTCCCTGTGTCCTGGTGCCCTGCACTCTGGCTGAAACAGGTTCTAGCTCAGTGACCTTGCTTTGCTTAAGGACCTGGGAACTCCCCATCTCCCCTGGGTCATAAAGTCCCACAGATGGTTCGATACACTGCAAGCAGCTCCCTCTGCTGGCCAGGAGGTGAGACTGCGGCATTACATCTGCATGCACTAAATGCTACCTGTTTACTGACTATGAGTATTGCCTGACTCCTTGGTGATCCACAGAAGTGTTCCTGAACCCTGTGGGGTCATGTACAACTTGATGGCAGCAACACTTTTCAAAAAAGTTAGGCAACAAAAGGCTGGAAAAGTAAATGGTACTAATAAAAAACTGGAGAAGCAAATTGCAACAAAGTCACATGACTGGGTATGAAAATGCATGTTAGAGAAGCAGATTGTCTCAGAAGCAAAGATAGGCAGAGGTTCACTAATCTGCAAACAATGCATCTATAAATTGTGAAATAATTTAATAAAAAATGTAAAACTGTGAAGACACTGAATATCCCACCGTCTACAATACATAATATCGTCACAAGATTTAGAGAATCTGGATAAATCCATGTGCACAAGGGACAAAGCTGATGGTCAATATTCGATGCTCATGATGATCTATGGGCCCCCAGGCACTGCATTAAAAACAGACATGATTCTCTACTGGAAATCACTGCATGGGCTAAGTAACACTTCCTGAAATCATTGCCTATTAACACGGTTTGCTATGCAATCCACAAGTACAGGTTAAAGCTGCATCATGTAACAAAGAAACATATGTCAACTCAATACAGAAATGCCACCATCTTCTCTGGGGAAAATCTCATTTAAAATGTACTGAGGAAAAATGGAAATCTGTTCTGTGGCCAGATGAATCATAGTTTGAAGTTATTTGGGGAAACCAGGGAGGCCATGTGCCGTGGACTGGAGAAAAGAGTGACCATCCAGCTTTTTATCAGCGCCCAGTTCAGAAAGTTACGTCTATGATGGTATGGGGTTGCATTAGTGCCTATGGCATGAGTAGCTAGTTTACACATCTGAAAAGGCATTATCAATGCTGAACAGTATATGAAGCTTTTAGAACAGCATATGCTCCCATCATTTGGTGCATCATGAGGAAAAATCCAGCAAATAATACCCAGGACTGTTAAGCAGCTAGAATTCTACATCAGACAAGAATGGGACAAAATTCCTCCCAAAACTCCATCAATTGTTAATTGTTGTTAAAAAAAAGAGGAGATGCTGCACAAAGGTAAACATAGCCCTGTCCCAACTTTTTTGAGATGTGTTCCTGCCATCAAGTTCTAAATGACTTAATTATTTTTATGAAATGGTAAAATATCTCACTTTCAACATTTCATATGCATTTCATAATGTATTATGAATAAAATATGTCTTTGAGATTTGCATATCATGGCTTTCTGTTTTTATTTATATTGTACATAGCATATCTCTTTTTTGGAAAATATACAGTATATATATATATATATATATATATATATATATATATATATATATATATTTTTTTTTTTTTGGTGTTATATTTTTTTTTCTCATTTTTGGTTGCCTAAACCTGGGTTATGTCTTATGGTCAGCTGCATCTTATAGTTTGAAAATATGGTATACTACATTTCTGTAAGCTCTGACTTTTGTTCTATTCTGCATAGGGGAAGATTTAGGAGTATTTATGCCAGTTTTAGGAAATAAATAATATCAATATTTAAAGTAGTTATCCAACCGATCTTTAAATAAAACCAACAGCAAATGCTGTGAAAAAACAAGAAAAAACATTACTCATCTCCTCAGTCCCCTGCTGAACCAGTGATCCTTACAATTCTACTGTAAAAACAATTGAAAATTATTCCAAAAGGATTAAGCTGCTGCAGAAACTTTTGGCTCGCCAATCAGGGATGAGTCATGCACACACCACGACAAATCAAAATATGAAGAGACAAATCTGTGCTAGACACTTCTTCATCAAACCAACTAGAGTGCATGTTGTAGGGCTGTATAAAGTGCTGCCAAACCTTAAAACGTTCATGTAAATAGTAATTAAAGAGTAACTAAACTTTAGAACACTTTTATTAAAGCCTATTCTAAATGTCATATAATGATTTTTTGTAATATACTTTTTTCTGTTTTCCTTACATCCTTACATAGAACATAGATACAGGGTCTTTTGCACATGCAGGCGCTCTGGCAAGAGCTCTGCACAGCACATCACTGATCCTTCCTATGACTGCTCTGCTAAAGTCTGCAAGAGCACATTGGACGTCCTAGACCAGACTTTATTAGTGTGGCACTGGTACAGGCAGGAAAGGTAATGTGTGCTTCTGCCTGTACATTGCTCACTGTGGCTTCAAAATGGAATCCGTATTAGTGTATGAGTTAATTGATTTAAAAGTGCTACAGACACTTGAACTTCGGATGTCTATTGTAAGCCATTTTCAAACATTCCTGTGACTTTCTACTATGACTGCTTCCTTATTCTTCCATCCATTTTTCATCAATACTGCGGCATAGTGTCTGATGAAGGCGAATTTGCCAAAACGTCACACGACTTATGCCGTAATTTCAATAAACCTTCACGTGCGTTCAAATTGAACCTGAATTGCTGTGGTTTCTTTTACAAATATTGAGAACACAGAGAGTCTCAAGGTCCAATAAAAAGGGAGTTGTCAGGATATAGGAAAACTGAGTGACTACCAGGTTTAAAATGTGATACCCATTGTAAGTATGAACTAAATACTTTAAAACAGGAAACTGAACAATCCGTCAGCAAACATTTGGCATACTAATACAAAATGTTCTGCTGACAGCCAAGTATATGGAATAAACACCAGCAACAACGGAAAGGTTCAGTAGGTATCCAGCTTTAATAAGCAATCTGACAACCCAATCAAACGAATGGTATGAGAACACTGTGTCATTCAAGTGACAAATCATTCAGCATTTTCTGCGTTTGTTCTTAGGGACCAAAACTAGAGGGGGAATCCACAAATGTGGGAAGGCCAAGGAAGTAACCTGTTTTACCAGGATTTATTTCACAACTATTTCTAAATGTCACACAGACTTTAAATTCTGGATAAAAATTTGGTCTGGATGGGGAACTAAAGGTATAAAAAATATGAAACATCCTAAGATGGCTTCCGACTCCTTGGGATACATGCTGTGCCAAAGGATTATCCTTTCCACATGTACTGGTGTTCATACACCAGTCCCCTGTTAACAAGACTGGGAACCAGCTTTCTTTTGAATTGTACCACAGAATTGGTACTTCCACAAATTAGACACTCATGCTGGAACCTGTAGGATGTGTATAACCAGCAATAGCCCTCAGTTTAGAGCCAACAAATTCTTGATTTGTAAACCACTGTGCTGTTATCAGAGACCAACTGATAGGGTGGTTGAACTCTCTGGACCATCATTAACTGGATCCATAAGTCTATAACCTGTGAATCGCTCATATCCAGTTTTAAACCTTCAAAATTCCTCATCTTAGTGTTACCAGGCAGAGTCCTGTATACATTTCTTAGGGTGCATCTGCCCAGTGATGCAAAAGAGGACAGCAAAAACTTGGATCCAGATATCAAAAGTCTTTTCTACTTTGGGCTTTGGCTCCTCTCCCTTCTCGAAATGCGTTTCCTGTCACCTCATTTGTAAAAATGAGAGACACAATTTCCACATATTTAATCTTTCAGACATTTTTCTTACTTCCACAGACAAAAGAGAGACCAAACTCTAGAAATCTATGTGTCACAGTGCAGGAGTTGCAGTAGGAAATGTTGGGAGCCGAGGGATCAAAAATAGTTTGAACAAATTCAACAAGACAATGGCCTATACTTCCCATCCTTAGTCCAGATTCAAAGGATAAAAAACTCATGGCCATAGTTGTACACAGTCTGAAATCACCAGTGTGGAAGGAACCAATAGCACCACTGGATCACCAACCGCAGCTGGTGGGGACATTGTAGCAGCAGCCAAAACAACAGGGATTACTGTACATAGGTGGCAGGAGGAACAGAAGCTGGAGTACAGGAAAGAGGCAGAGCCACAGCCGACGCATAAACATTTGGGGGAACCATCACAAGAAGACACATCCTTTCCATCAAAGACCGCACCCTGCTTCATGAGGCAGACGCTTAGTCTTATTGGAAGTAAAGCTACTAAACTTGGAATACTTAGGAATGTCTGGTGGGTATGGCAGTGCAGTGTGAGAATAAGTACAAGACCACCAAAAGCAAACCTTACATTAGCTCTGTACACAGCACCTCCTTTTATAAATTGATGACCTCTGTGATTTAGGGGCATCTACCCCTTTTATAGCCTGTTGCCTTTCATGACCAGCAAATACAACAGCATACAAGAACTTACCTTTAACTGAGGCCAACTTGTGCAAGGCAATGGAGGGAGGGATTCAGTAGCCTCATAAAATGACTGGTCCACCTCGCTATTTGAGCACTCCTATGAGCTTAGGACAAGGGAGGAGAACTTCAGGGTGCCCTCGGGAAATGTGGCCTTAGCTTACCACTGATAGAGGAGGTGGGCATTCTGATATACTAAAGCCGTAGTGCTCAGTGCCAGCTGGTTCCTGAGGCAATTTGTAGGTGGCCTCAGGAGAAAACACCCAGTGACAGTAGGGTGGTGCTGGAAGCCTGAGCAGGAGAGACATACCAGTGTGGTCAGGCCTCACTAACCTATGCATAGGCCAACCTGTGGTAACTGCACCATGGCTAAGGGAAAAGGAGAGATGGGCAGGGGGATAAAAAATTCTGCATAGCGTGGCTAGTAGGGGGATTCAGAGAAGCGTCAACCAAGGCAAAAACTATTGAGCCAGACAGCTCTCCTAAAAGCTGCCCCAGCCAGTCAGAGTCTTCAGAGCCACCCAAAACCTGATTTGGTCAATCTCCATCATGATGCAGACAAAAGGGTTGTGACTCTAAAGGCAGCAAGTCACTTGGAATGGCAATGATTTTAAAGAGATCTTTAGCCCACGTGATTAACCTTTATAACCCCCTTAGTAACCAAAATTATCACCTGACCCTTACTATGGTTTTTAATAAAACATATACTGTATGCTTGTATAATTGCTTATCTCATGTAAACCATCCAATTTTCTCAATTTGGATTCTCCTGACCTGTTTAGACCATGTAAGCAAATCATTCTGGTTTCCTATATCCTATATGTAGCACTTTTTGTTGCTGTATACAACCAAACCCATGATGCATTTCTCCTTTTTCTGATACAGCCCCTGCACCACCCCCCAGAAATGGCCAGGTACAGTAGTTTTCAGCTCCTTTCCACCCACCTAGTTACATAGAAATCCCCCTGACCCTATTGCAGCTCTGACAGGACCATGGACATAATGCCACAAGAAATAAGAAAGAGTTGCATGCACATGGTCATTTGACCACAGCCCACAACAGAAGATAGTACCAATAATGGCAAAAGGTATACATTACAAAATTACAGAAACCTTCATAAATAATTATTTTAAATGATATTGATGCAAACCGGAATAAAAACTCTTTGAAACAACACAATCCTCCCTGCAGACCTTGACCCATTTGCTAGGCACAACTAGGCTAAACGTGCTAATGTGTTTTAATGTCAGGTATTATATGCTGGTCACTTAGTGTCTATATGTGTACGAGTGACTGTATTCCTTTGCATAACTGTCCTGGCCGTACTTATTGTATGAATGTGAGTGAGCATTGCACTGGGCAGTGAAGTAAGATGAGCAGATGATAAAATCTCCCAAATGAAAATGGCAGTGGTAACATAATGGTGTCAGATACTGTAGAGATTGTTCTTCTTGTGCTATTGATTAGAAAGAGTATCCCTAAGCCCCTCCTAGCCTTCTACCAGTGGAAGGGATACTGAATTGGTGAGTAAACCACCAGGTACCATACATAATCCCTTCACTACCATAAACCAACAGGGATGTTTGCATTAACAAATTTCTTCACTACTATAAATAGTATCATACACATCAGTATCATACACTTTTTCCACAGCTGATGGATTGGAAGTAGGAGGTGCAAGGGTGCACAGAGTGGCTTGAGCACATCCTTAGCGCATTTAACGTCTCATTTACATGTGGACTAAAACTACTTTTCCCCGAACAAAAAAATGATTACTATGTGAAAGTTAGCTGACATTGCTCTACAAGTCATTGTGCCTAGTTTAACTGTGAATTTCCAGTTGACAGACTTATGTTTTAACTAATGCTGTTAACTAAAATGGGTCTTATACAATTCCTGGCATAGTTTGGGCAAATGATTACAGTACAGTACAGTGAGTCATTAACTGTGCATTCTGAATTTTATTTTCTATGTTTTTTTATACTAAAAATAGCCCCCAATTTTTTTTTCTTCATTTTTTTTTGTATAACAGTATATTTTTTGGGGAATCATTTAATAAAAGGTTTAATATGAATATTTAGTATTCATCCATTTTTTATATTTTATTATTTGTCATACAACTGGCTGCCATATTGCAAGAGTACCAATCTATATTATTATTGTACTAGATGTCTGCTGGTGTTTATACACACAATGGTATCAGAAGTCAGTCCAAAAATGATCTCTTTTTTTGGGGGGGAGGAGGAGGGTAGATGCCCGCTGGAGTTTATACACACAGTGTAAATTCACGACACAGGTACATCAGGTGTCCAGGAAGGTTTTAGACCGGGTCTCAGCTCTCTAGGACATACTGTTCTTGAGATATTCCCAAAAAATGGCCGGCATTAGCCAATATTAGCCTGGAAGTCTTTCTCTTCATATACCAACTGCCATACACACGGTCACTTGTCCCTTATCAGCCAATAGAAGCTCGTAGGTCCTTGGTCTCCACATACACACAATTTTATTGCAGGTTTTCATAACAACCCAGGCAGGGTCAGGGCAGAGGAAGCTGGGTGAGAGGTAATTAGCAGCTGAGGAGCTCATGTAAATAGCTCCCCGAAACACAATTCAGTGCTTACCTCTCACAGGCATTGGCGCAGCCTGCTTCTTACACACGGTCACATGCACACAGATTTACTCCAGGTTACCATAACAACCCAGCCATTTTTCTTGTTACCATAACAACCCAGCCATTTTTCTTCACTGCTTTAGGTCAGCTTTAGGCTAGGGCTACACAACGACAATAAGTTGCACGACACATAGGGCATAACTACACTGCTACATGTGTTGCGCAACAATTTTTGTAATGATAGTCTATGGTGTTACACTATGGCATGCGACATGCTGCGACTCGACAGCTTCAGAAAAATCCATCTTGGATGAATTTTTTGCGACTGTCGTGTCGCAGAAGTAGCATGTCGCAGTGCAACACCATAGCCTATCATTATAAAAATAGTTGTGTGACATTGGTGCAACAAAATGTCACGCTACACATGCCGTCATGTACAGCTAGCCTTAAAGGGGCAGGGCGCTGTGGAGGTCACTGTTAATTGGGCAGGGGCCACTGTTAAAGGTGCAGCTGTTGTGGAGGTCACTGTTAAAGGAGCGGGCACTATGGAGGTTTTTGTTAATGTGGCAGGAGCCACTATTAAAGGGACAGCTGCTGTGGAGGTCACTATTAAGGCAGAAGGGTAATGTGAGGTCACTGTTAAGGGAACGGGTACTGTGGCAGTCAGTGTTAAAGGAACGGGTGCTGTGGAGGTCTCAGTTAAGGGGGCAAGAAACAGTGGAGGTCACATATAAGGGGAAAATCCCCTATGAAGGTCAATGCTAAGGGGCGGGGTGCTGTAAATGGAGTGGGGTGCTATGAAACTCACTGTTAAAGTTGTGGGCTGCTGTGAAGGTCAAAGTAATGGGGATGGGCTGCTGTGGAGGTCCCATTTTAAGGAGGCAGGGCACTGTGGGGGATTAGTGTTAAGGGGTGGGGGGCTGTGGAGTTAACTGTTAAGGGGGAATGGTACTGTAGAGGTCACTGTTATGGGGGATACTGTCAATAGAAACATTAAATGTGATAAATGAAATATACCCGTGCGAAGCCGGGTCCTTCTGCTAATATACATATATATATAAAATATATATATATATACTAGCAGAAAGACCCGGCTTCGCCTGGGTATATTTCATCTATTTATTTAATGTTTCTGTGTGTCGTTGCAGAGAGAAAGTCAATGTAGCTGACAGAAATTGATTTTTACTTTCATTTTTTCAATCCCTATTGGCTGCGGAGTGGGAGGGGGTGTGGTTTAATGGGACACGGGGGGGGTTAAGTCCTTCATTTCAGGGTGGCCTGACTTATAGGTTAATGCCATGGTAATTTGAGGAAACACAATGGGTAGCAGTGGAAGAAAACATTGCTTTGCGCGGGTATATTTAATCTATTTCATTTAATGTTTCTGTGTGTCGTTGCAGAGAGAAAGTCATCCTCCCTCCCATCCCTGCAGCTGACAGATGTTGATTTTTACCTTCAATTGTTCAATCTCCATTGGCTGCGTAGTGGGAGGGGTCATGGCCTGACTGAGTCGGGGGCGTGACGTTGCAAGACCTGGGGCGGGGTTTTAAGTCCTTCTTTTGATGGTGGCCAGAATTACAGGTTGATGCCATGGTAATTTATGAGGACACGCCATGGGTAACAGTGGAAGAAAACATTGCTTTGCACGGGTATATTTAATCTATTTCGTTTAATGTTTCTGTATGTTGTTGCAGAAAGAAATCCAACCTCCCTCCCGCCCCTGCAGCTGACAGAAGTTGATTTTTACCTTCATTTTTTCAATCCCCGTTGGCTGCGGAGTGGGAGGGGGCATGGCCTGACAGAGTCGGAGCGTGGTTTCGCGGGATCTGGGGCGGGGGTCAGAGTGGCATGAATTACAGGTCGATGACATGGTAATTTATGGGGACCTGCAATGGTTAGCAGTGGAAAAAAACATCTTTTATTAGTACTGAATGGTCGTAGTCTAAAATTAGTCAATTTCATCTACGATTTTTGTGTGTCATTGCAGAGAGAAATTAACCCTCCCACCCCTGCAGCTGATTTTTTTCAATCCCCGTTGCCTGTGGAGTGGGAGCGGGCGTGGCCTGGCAGAGTTGGGGGTTTGGATTATCAAGATGCTTCGAACGGTTGTAGTCTGAAATTAGTTTATTTCATCTAAAATTTTGTGTGTCATTGCAGAGAGAAATTCACCCTCCCACCCCTGCAGCTGACAGAAGTTTATTTTTCCCTTCATTCTTTCAATCCCTGTTGGCTGCGGAGTGGGAGGGGGCATGACCTGACAGAGTTGGGGGTGTGGCTTAGCAAAGCGCTTCGCATAGGTGATTTAATCTATTTCATTTAATATTTCTGTGTGTCGTTGCAGAATGGCTGCAGAGTGGGAGGGGGCGTGGTCTGACAGAGTTGGGGGCGTGACTTAGCAAGACGATTCGAACAGTTGTAGTCTATAATTAGTCTATTTTATCTAAAATTTTTGTGTGTCGTTGCAGAGAGAAATTCACCCTCCCACCCCTGCAGCAAACAGAAGTTTATTTTTACCTTTATTTTTTCAATTCCCGTTGGCTGCGGAGTGGGAGGGGGCGTGACCTGACAGAGTCGGGGGCGTGGATTAGCAAGACGCTTCGCATGGGTGGATTTAATCTATTTTATTTAATGTTTGTGTGTGTTGTTGCAGAAAGAAAGTCAACCTCCCACCCATCCCTGCAGCTGACAGAAGTTGATTTTTACCTTTATTTTTTCAATCTCTGTTGGCTGCGGAGTGAAAGGGGGTGTGGCCTGACAGAGTTGTGGGTGTGGCTTAGTGAGACCTGGGGCGGGGGTTTTAAGTACTTCTTTTAGGGTGGCCTGAATTAAAGGTCAATACCATGCTTATTTATGAGCCCACGCAATAGGCAGCAGTGGAGGAAAACATCTTTTATTACTACTGAACTGTAGTAATAGAAAAAAACATCAGTTATATTTATGGTAACCGGAATACCTTTAACAGTGTCAGTAAATAGAAATGGATGAGATCCTCAGCTGCTGATAATTACTTGGTTGTTATGGAAACCTGCCCTCCCTGTGTGGCTTTGCAGAGAATGGCAGTTGGAGTTTAAAACCAAAACTCCCAGTTGTAATGTTGGCTAATGGAGATCATATTTTGGGAATATCTCGGGAACGGTACGTCCTAGAGAGATGAGACCTGGTCTAAAACCTTCCCGGACACCTGATGTACCTGTGTGCCGAATTTGGTGAAAATCGGTCCAGTAGTTTGGTCGCGCATAGAGAACAGACAGACAGACAGACAGACTGACAGACAGACAGAAATTCATTTTTATATTATTAAGAGATATATATATATACTAGCAGAAGGACCCGGCTTCGCCTGGGTATATTTCATCTATTTCATTGAATGTTTCTGTGTGTCGTTGCAGAGAGAAAGTCATCCTCCCTCCCATCCCTGCAGCTGACAGATGTTGATTTTTACCTCCAATTGTTCAATCTCCATTGGCTGCGGAGTGGAAGGGGTCATGGCCTGACTGAGTCGGGGGCGTGACGTTGCAAGACCTGGGGTGGGGTTTTAAGTCCTTCTTTTGATGGTGGCCAGAATTACAGGTCGATGCCATGGTAATTTATGAGGACACGCCATGGGTAACAGTGGAAGAAACCATTGCTTTGCACGGGTATATTTAATCTATTTCATTTAATTTTTCTGTATGTTGTTGCAGAAAGAAATCCAACTTCCCTCCCACCCCTGCAGCTGACAGAAGTTGATTTTTACCTTCATTTTTTCAATCCCCGTTGGCTGCGGAGTGGGAGGGGGCGTGGCCTTACAGAGTCGGAGCGTGGTTTCGCGAGATCTGGGGCAGGGGTCAGAGTGGCATGAATTACAGGTCGATGACATGGTAATTTATGGGGACCCGCAATGGGTAGCAGTGGAAAAAAAAAACATCTTTTATTAGTACTGAATGGTCATAGTCTAAAATTAGTCAATTTCATCTACGATTTTTGCGTGTCGTTGCAGAGAGAAATTCACCCTCCCACCCCTGCAGCTGATTTTTTTCAATCCCCGTTGCCTGCGGAGTGGGAGGGGGCGTGGCCTGGCAGAGTTGGGGGTGTGGATTATCAAGATGCTTCGAACGGTTGTAGTCTGAAATTAGTCTATTTCATCTAAAATTTTGTGTGTCATTGCAGAGAGAAATTCACCCTCCCACCCCTGCAGCTGACAGAAGTTTATTTTTCCCTTCATTCTTTCAATCCCTGTTGGCTGCGGAGTGGGAGGGGGCATGACCTGACAGAGTAGGGGGTGTGGCTTAGCAAAGCGCTTTGTATAGGTGATTTAATCTATTTCATTTAATGTTTCTGTGTGTCGTTGCAGAATGGCTGCGGAGTGAGAGGGGGCGTGGCCTGACAGAGACGGGGCCTGGCTTAGCAAGAGGCTTCGAACGGTTGTAGTCTATAATCAGTCTATTTCATCTAAAATTTTTGTGTGTCGTTGCAGAGAGAAATTCACCCTCCCACCCCTGCAGCAAACAGAAGTTTATTTTTACCTTCATTTTTTAAATTCCCATTGGCTGCGGAGTGGGAGGGGGCATGACCTGACAGAGTCGGGGGCGTGGATTAGCAAGACGCTTCGCATGGGTGTATTTAATCTATTTTATTTAATGTTTGTGTGTGTTGTTGCAGAAAGAAAGTCAACCTCCCACCCATCCCTGCAGCTGACAGAAGTTGATTTTTACCTTTATTTTTTCAATCCCTGTTGGCTGCGGACTGGCAGGGGGCGTGGCCTTACAGAGTCGGGGCGTGGCTTAGCAAAGCGCTTCGCATAGGTGCATTTAATCTATTTCATTTAATGTTTCTGTGTGTCGTTGCAGAATGGCTGCGGAGTGAGAGGGGGCGTGGCCTGACAGAGACGGGGCCTGGCTTAGCAAGAGGCTTCGAACGGTTGTAGTCTATAATCAGTCTATTTCATCTAAAATTTTTGTGTGTCGTTGCAGAGAGAAATTCACCCTCCCACCCCTGCAGCAAACAGAAGTTTATTTTTACCTTCATTTTTTAAATTCCCATTGGCTGCGGAGTGGGAGGGGGCATGACCTGACAGAGTCGGGGGCGTGGATTAGCAAGACGCTTCGCATGGGTGTATTTAATCTATTTTATTTAATGTTTGTGTGTGTTGTTGCAGAAAGAAAGTCAACCTCCCACCCATCCCTGCAGCTGACAGAAGTTGATTTTTACCTTTATTTTTTCAATCTCTGCTGGCTGCGGAGTGAAAGGGGGTGTGGCCTGACAGAGTTGTGGGTGTGGCTTAGTGAGACCTGGGGCGGGGGTTTTAAGTACTTCTTTTAGGGTGGCCTGAATTAAAGGTCAATACCATGCTTATTTATGAGCCCACGCAATAGGCAGCAGTGGAGCAAAACATCTTTTATTACTACTGAACTGTAGTAATAGAAAAACACATAAGTTATATTTATGGTAACCGGAATACCTTTAACAGTGTCAGTAAATAGAAATGGATGAGATCCTCAGCTGCTGATAATTACCTGGTTGTTATGGAAACCTGCCCTCCCTGTGTGGCTTTGCAGAGAATGGCAGTTGGAGTTTAAAACCAAAGCTCCCAGTTGTAATGTTGGCTAATGGAGATCATATTTTGGGAATATCTCGGGAACGGTACGTCCTAGAGAGATGAGACCTGGTTTAAAACCTTCCCGGACACCTGATGTACCTGTGTGCCGAATTTGGTGAAAATCGGTCCAGTAGTTTGGTCGCGCATAGAGAACAGACAGACAGACAGACTGACAGACAGACAGAAACTCATTTTTATATTATTAAGAGATATAACCCTTTATATGGAACATAATAGACAAGGCAGGAGATGTGTGGCTGTGTAGTGATAGTAGTAGCAGTAGTAGAGGTAGTAACAGCTGTGGCAGCAGTACAATATCGAATCGAACATAATAGATAGGTAGAAAGAAACAGTGGCATCATTGGGCCAGTGATAAAGAGCCACTGTCAGCTGGCAATGGCAGACCTATTCAGTGGCAGCAGCCAGAGATGTGTGAAAATCCTCACAAATCTGTGCCTGGTTCATTTTTACATTTGCAAGGTCTTCCACGCTTGTAGAGGACCATTTTGTCTGCTTTGTTGTGATGATGCCATCTGCCATGCTGAATAACTTCTCTGACAGAACACTGTAGGTTTGATACGACAGTACAGAAATGGCTACTGGTCAAATCTGCTGACCCAAAAGTCTATTGGGTCTTGGACCATTGTATTTGCTACAGAAAGGGCACAGTACAGGCATTACTAAACTCATCCCCTAGTTGTTCCATGTACCATCTCTCCACCAACTCCTCCTCATCCACCTCCACTTCGTCCTGCATGTGAGGGTCCCCAACAGCCACATGACATTGCACAAGATATGGAAGCTGTTCTTCTTTCACCATCACTTGTTGCATCAGTGGGAGTGTTTGCTCCCATATCAGTCGGATATGACATCATTGATTCCACTATTCTTCATACTGAGGCCTGCTGGCCTCTTTGCAGGATATGAGTATGCAGCATGCGTTCCAAAATAGCACATGCTCCTTGCTGGGATGGTCTGGTGCATGATGTACGGTAATCATTGACTCATGCTGTCTTATACTAGCATATACAAGGTAGACTTCCAGCGAGTTGGATTGTCACAGATTAAGTGGTGCAAAGGCAGACCATTCTGTCATTGCAAGTCTAGTAGAGCCTTTTCAGGCTACTTTCACATCTCCATTGTTAAATGGGTTGTCCGGGTTCAGAGCTGAATCCGTACATACCCTTAATTTCACCCAGGCAGCCCGCCTGATGTTAGCATCGGAGCATCCTATGCACCGATGCCCTCCTTTGCCCTGCGCTAATTAGCGCAGGGCAAAGGCATTTAGCCCGGTCCCGGCTTCCGCCCAGCAGTGAGCCCAGTGACGTCACCGGCGCTGATGGGCGGGCTTTAGCACTGCCCTAGCCAGTAAAACGGCTAGGGCAGTGCTAAAGCCGACCCATTACAGCTGGTGACGTCACCGAACACACTGCCGGGTGGAAGCTTCGGCCCGGCAGTGTGTTATGTAAACAGAAGAGCCCTTGCCCTGCACGATCCAGCGCAGGGCAAGGAAGGGCATCGGAGCATGAGATGCTCCGATGCTAACATCAGGCGGGCTGTCTGGGTGAATTTAAGGGTATGTCCGGGTTCAGCTCTGAACCCGGACAACCCCTTTAATTCTGATTTTTAGATCTGGCAGAGGATCTCAAAAACATAATTAAACAGATCCATGCCATTTTTAATACATCCAGATGCATCCGTTTTGTACTGATCTGGTTGTATTAAATCAAAGCTGAACAAACTAGATCCGGTATGAAAATCATTTTAAGTCAATGGGCACTGGATCCGGTTTTGTTGCTAACAAAAAAAAAACGATCCGGCACCATTGACTTACATTGATTTTCATGCAGCTTTCAACGGTTTTGTGTTCGGCACCAGAATACAACAAAAAGGAACAGATGCATACTTACGCATCCTAATCAGTTTTGTCCCCATGGACAATGAATGGGGACAAAACTGAACCATTTCATTCTGATTTTGAGATCCTCTGCCGGAACTCAAAACCGGAATTGAAAACGCAGATGTGAAAGTAGCTTTGGCCACATAAGGATGTCTGAAATGTACACAGAGTCCCCTGGACATGGCCAGCATCTTCTGCTAACCATGATACTTTTAAAGAAGTGTTGTGCCACAAAATTTATCACATGCGCTATGCAGGGAGTTGTCAGCTGGCTAGCGTGTTTTATTTTTATATTGATTTTACTTATTAATGTATGTTGATAAGAGCACTGGAGAAGGTCGTATTCTCTATCACAGGAGAAAGCTTCACTCTTTCAATGTGATAACTGGCTTGATATTAGCCTTTGCTGACGTTATAGATTAGAGTAAAGGGACCATGCCTGTCCCTCAAGAGATGGGGATCTTCCTGCAATAAGGTTTATATGGTGTGGAACCATACGAACTAATTACCAGTGACTGTCAGTGTTTGGTTATCAGGCTGCAGGAGGGGATTAGACTGCTTAAGGTCGAAAATCAACTTGTGAAGCTGTATTCAATTCATACAGTTCACATTAGCCATAAACCTCTATTTATAGGAGTGGTTTTTGCCCTGATATAATTGTGTTTGCTTATTCACTAAAGAGGGTACAGTCTGTCTCTCTCTCTCTAGATCTCACAGGCAATTGTAATTACCACTCACTAGTCTAAGGAGGCTTTGATCGCTATATTCAATGCAGATATTTACTCCATAGTACTCATTCATGCAGTTGCTGTGGTCTGTCCCTGCCTGAATAGCACATACCCAAATGCATTCACACATTGGAATATTGCCATCTGTCCCTGCCTGAGAAGCGCTCACCCTGATAGCCACATACATACATTCACATACACTCGAACATTATAGACAGTTAGCCTAAAATATATTTTCAATATTTTAGGCTAACTGGCTATAATGTTCGAGTGTATGTGAATGTATGTATGTGGCTATTAGGGTGAGCGCTTCTCAGGCAGGGACAGATGGCACGAGAATTGATGCTTTTTCTTCAATCAAAATGGTCGTGACAGCCTTTCCGCAATCAAATGGATGAGGTGAGTATATGTTTTTTTGTTTTAACCCCTTATTAACCCCCTGACAGACTGAATGTGACTCTCAGATGATGCGATCAGCATTGACCACAGCATCTGAAGGGTTAAATGAAGGGGGTGGCGTGATCGCCATTCCCCGTCATTGCACCGGCTAAATACAGTGAAATGCGATTTGTTACAAAGTAATTCGTAACTAATCAAATTTCTTGTTGAAGTTCCACGAAGCAGTCGAATCGAATTTTTGAAAACATCTCTCATCACTAATGATAATAACAATGTGGCCTGGCTGCTAGAATGATTACAGTGAGGGATTTTACCACCTAAGCCTGTGATGCCGATTCACATGTTGAAGGAGAGCTGTAATTCCTACATGTGTGCCTAAATTGCCACGTCTTATTCTCTGCCTGCAGAGCTTGCACACTGCAATGGTTTTATCAGCCAGCAATGTTATGAAAAATTCCCACAGGGAGATTCCATTTTTGAATACTTGAATACTTTGAAACTTTGAATAACTTACAAAATGACACACTGACCCCTGTCACTAAAGCCTATCTTTTTGTGAAATAGTTATAAATCTAACTAACTCTCTTCTTCTCACTGTAAAAGAACCGCTTTGACACTAAAGTACCTGTATTCAGTGTTTTGAGATATCTTTCCTCTAGCTAACAGATGTCCAACCCCTCGAATGTATAAAATCAGAAAACATATGTAGATCCTGGCTGGGATTTTATATAGTGCCTATAATATATGCACGGACATCACAGATATAGTCCCTTATGATTGACTGAGGCTGAATGCAAGACATTATGGGCAAGTCCACTGGGAGGGGGTCATGTGATTTTCCTTCTTCATCTTCTCATTTTACCTGTATGTCAAATTTCCAGCTCTATTTTGAGCAATTTGTGTGGGATGAATCCAAAAAATTTTAGATTCACTGGAATCCTCAAATTTTTAGGAAATTTTTAACAAATTAGATTTTTTTGTAGAACTAATTGGGGCACCAGAACTGTGGCTGTTATCATTATAGTAGTCATTTGGACTAAAAAGGAGCATGAAAGAAAAAGTAAAATGGAGCGTCTTCCACACACCACATGATTCTTTCTTTTGTACCTTGGTAAATCACAAAACTGAGGCTCCACAAAATTTACGTCACAAAGTGTAAAATTGTGGCCATTTGTATTCCACAGCTTTATCCTTACACACTCAAGAACTGTTAAGTGCATGCAGCCACACTCATGGTGTGTTACGATGTGAAATGTTTTTTGTCTGACATATTTGAGATGTGTGATGAATTGTGTTTTTAATATATTTTCTTTGCTTTTAAAATGTGCATGTCGAGTATAAATTATATGTCTTTAATTGCAATCTAAAAAATTTTTTGGTGGAAACAAATTGACTGACTGCATCTGAATTACTTGCTCTACCATTTCAAATGTGTAAGTAATGTGTTTTTCTTTTATCTTTGCTTTGTAGAAAAAAAATAAATGAATATCATCAATTATTAATTATCTTTATTGATCGAGCACAACAACAAGCCTTAAGGTATGATATTATCCTTAATTACTTTTATTCTTTCACTTTAGGGTAATTTATCTACTTGATGAATTGAACATTACAGAGACTTATTAGGCATCCTGGGCAAATTCTGACAAAGAGCAGGTCTTAATGTATTTGTTTGAAGGAATTAGTCATTATGAAAAGCCAAGCGTAACTAATATATAGATCACATATTTGTGCATTTACTACGTTTATGCATTTTTTAATGTATTTTAGGCTATGAGTAAAAATGATTGAAAGTGTGAACTTTTTTCTATAGCATATAGTAATTAATATTCTTCCTAACCCTTTTGTATACTGTGAATATTTTAGTATAGAAATGATGTATAGCAAATATTGTTCTGTTAATGCTTGCAATTTAATAAAAATGAAGTAATAAACTGGGTTAATGGGGGCATATTGGAATATTCCATAAGTCAATCTAAAGGCTTGTGAATGTTAAGCTGGTGTCCACTGCTGTCTTGCTGTACTGGGCAGGCGCAAGCATGGCTCCACTCTTCCAATGTGTATTGGGACTAGCACTCAGTGAACTTCCTTACAGCAATGATGGAGTTAATCTTTCCCGTTTTTTCCCTTTCGAGCTGCTGATTAAGGTGTTCATCAGCTTCCCTATTTAATTTGAGGTTTTATAGTCTCTAGCAACCAGAAAGGTGTAATCTCTTGTTTGACTACCCATGTACCATACCTTACCTGTCTACCAATTCTTCTCCTGCCTGACTTTGGAACTGCTACCTCCACACATCCTCAGTAGAGATAAGCGAGCACTAAAATGCTGGGGTGCTCGTTATTCGAGTCGAACTTTTCCCGATGCTCGAGTGCTCGTTTCGAATAACGAACCCCATTGAAGTCAATGGGAGACTCGAGCATTTTTGCGGGGGACCAAGACTCTGCCTAGGGAAGGCTGGGTGAAAACCTGGAAACCTCAGAAAATGATGAAAACACCACGGAAATCGACAGGAAACAGAAGGGGTAGCATGCATGGATGCCTCTGAGGCTGCTTAATCCCACCATTACTCCAAATCCTCAGGCAACAGCCTGGTGGTTACCCTCATTGGCAATTGTGCTCACCCAGACCAAGAAAGGCGAGGCAAATACCCATCACATGTTAGGGAAGCACCCAACTAGGTGCAACGAAGGTCCATCACCGCCTGCAGGTGACACCACTGCTCATGCTGGCACTGCAGCTAAAATCAAGTTTAGTATCTGTTCTTATCAGTTGCTGTGCCTGCTGGTGGTATAGTAGTGAGCATAGCTGCTTCCCAAGCAGTTGATCTGGGTTAGATTCCTGTCTATTGCAGGAGGCAATTTCAGAATCAGTACAATATCTAATACGTCCCCCTACCCAGGAAAATTGTTTGGAGAGAGGGCATGTAGGTGGGGGGAAGGAGGTTTTGCTGGAAGAGCCAGAGGAGTGCCCCCTGGGCTAGCGTGTGTGGTGGTGACAACAGCCAGATGGATTTGGGAAAACTGTTTGCTTTAACCTGTGTGGTATCAATTTCTTCTCAGTTTAATACCGTATACGTCCCCTATCTTGGGACCCTATATTTAATGGATTTTTCGAACACGGAAAACGGAAAAAGAGCTTGCTCTGGCCAGGGGAGTGTCTTTCCCACTGCAGCTAAGGGGACGTGTCCATGCTCTGCCTATCACAGGTCAGGAGGCAGATAAAAGAAGAACGAAAACAAACATGAGTACAACTTCGGATACGTCTACTATCCGGCTAAATTGTTTGTAGAGTGGGCCTGTAGGTGGGGGGGGGCAGGCTGGGGCAAGGAGGTTTCGCTGGAAGAGCCAGAGGAGTGCCCCCTGGGCTAGCGTGTGTGGTGGTGACAACAGCCAGATGGATTTGGGAAAACTGTTGCTTTAATCCGTATGGCATCAATTCTTCTCAGTTTAATACCGTATACGTCCCCTATCCGGGTAAATTGTTTGTAGAGTGGGCCTGTAGGTGGGTGGCAGGCTGGGGCAAGGAGGTTTCGCTGGAAGAGCCGGTGGAGTGCCCCCTGGGCTAGCGTGTGTGGGGGTGACAACAGCTGGGTGTACTTAGAATGACGACGCAGGACCCCAACTTAAAAATTTTGCATCAACCGGTACAATTGTCAATTATGAGCTACATCAAGTGTGGCATGACTTTTAAATGGATATTGCATGTGGTCACGTACTCCCTGGAACCCCATAGTCACTCCTTCCCTAATGTGCTAGCCCAGAACATTCTCTGCCCCAATTCGCAA